>JAJAGP010004264.1:0-53211 GCA_025084515.1 Ancistrus triradiatus | reverse complement strand
ACTTAATTTCACTTCTCAAATATCACTGTGTTCATCTGCTATATGATATATTTACCTGAAATTGCTGAGCTGGACAACCAATGATTTATAAAGAAAAATCATGAAAATTATCAGGGGTGCCCAAACTTTTTCATACGACTGTATTATTGATTAATTATCAATTTATTAAACTTTAATAAATGCATTTTGCTAAAGGTTATATTGTCCACTTGTATGCCTGTGTTGTGCTTTTTAATGTAAAAATACAGTGGTAGCTCGGTTCTCATCATTAATTCGTTCCAGAAGGCTTGTGGAGAACCAAAAATGTCTAGTAGAGACCACATTTTCCCTTAAGGAATAATGTAAATTGAATGAATCCATTCCAGACCCCCAGAAAATGAACACTGTATAAGCATATGCATTAATGGAGCTGTATGGTACAGGTGCTCCCTGATTTATGATGGGGATATGTTAAAACAAATCCATCATATGTTAAATGTATGATGAACTCAGGAGTTTAACGAGTGTTTGGTAGAGCGTCTATATTGAGCGTCTGCACTTATTGTATTGGTGAACTCAGAGAGCTAGCATAGCTGCTAATGCTAACTGCAGCCTGTCTGTGTTTTCTGGAGCATTAAGCTCCTGTTTCCCTGTCAGCTGGAAGTCAATACAAGCCTTTCAGCACCCATGGAGACTTATATGCACTAAGAATAAAGTATTGAAAACACAATGAAAATAGAGGAGCGCTTATCTGAGGGCTATTGTGAATCTGAATCACTGTGTACCGAATCATTAATTATGAGTAGTGAATCAAGTTTTGGATGAAACGAGTCACTCATACAAGTTTAAGCAAGTGCACCAGGTACCGAGCAAACGACATGAATCGAGACTAATTTTTCTGGTCAAAATGCATTGAGAACCAAATACGTTGTGTTCCGAGGTGGTTCAGAACCGAGGTACCACTGTATTTCAAATATTATTTAGAAAAAAATGTGATTAATTGTGATTAAATATTTAAATCATTTGACAGCATTAGAGCAAGCCCATTTAAACAGAATAAGACCTAATGCTACCCGATCTCTCTAACTGTTGAAATGCCTTCATAGTGGGACTAAGAGTTTTCTTATATTTACCAAAGAGCTGATCTTTTTCCCACTTAAAGATAATTAAATTGATACTTGAGTGGTGCAAAATCTTACATTTCCATTGATAGGACGAGTGATGTTTACTGCTACACTTCAGCTGACAATTCCTGACATACTACAATAGTCAAACTTCCAATGAATCAAATGTTTGTTGAGTTTACCATAAGTTTTACAGGCTTGTAGCTGGATTTCTCACTGAAAGAGCCATCTGAATTCTGACAGTTCACAATCAGCCAGTTAACTGTGTTGGACAGCGCATTGTGATCCACTGTGACATATTTGTTTATATAGGCCAGAGTCTTCACCACAAGTGCAGTCAGCCTAGACAAGAATTCAGTTCAGTGCACTTAAATTCATCAGCTGTTATGCTTTGGACACTTGGTATAGTTCAGTTCAAATAAGCAGACATAAAGAAGGCAGAAACTTACCATGTGCTAGGTTCTTTGTTCTTCCATAAACTGAAACTGTACTCCCGCTTTGATTTAAATGACATGACACTGGTGATCCCTGGGAGTAGACACATATGTAATGATAATAGGAAATAGACTACAGATCTTTTGAATCTTATAACATACTATGTAGACAAAAGTTTGTGGACAACCAAAAAATTCCGTCCAAAACATAAGTATTCGTATGGAGTCCCCCCTCCACCTTTGCTGTTGCAACAGCCTTTGTTCTTCTAAAAGTTCTAGATAGCAGTGTTGGCTTGGTTATTGCACCGGGATCCACACAGGTCACGCAATCGCACGTGCCCCTTCTAATTGCTGCATGACTGTGGAAACCTGTCAGCGGCATTATTTAAGAGCTCGCTCTGGCACTGACAGGTGTCGCACCCACACTTCGTGTTCCGCCTTGCGTTCCACTTCGTGATCTGCTTCGCTATCACTCGGCGGTTCCACGGAGACGTCACCCATCTCACATGCCGTGCGCATCTGCTCCGGTAGGGACACCGGTAAGACCCACCTTGCATAGAAGGTAGGCCGTGTAGAGCTGCAAGGCTCGAGGTAAGGTTTCAGAGCTGAGTCGCTAGGCAAGGGAAAGCTTTACCATCGATATTTCCCTATCTTCCCTCACGCCTCAAGTCCGCTCTCCGAGAGCTCTGCACTGCGCACGCGCACCCTCTGCGCACCTCGGCATTCTCCGGCGCAGCTGAGCTCTTGCGAGCGGAGTTCGGCTCTGTAGTGCCCACGTCCGACCTGCGCATGTGCGGACCGCTGTTTTAAGAAATTATCTTAACTTACTGTAGCTTCACCTTATGTTAAATAACCAGGTGAAAACATTCTTTTTTCTTTCTGAAGAATGACAATTCAAAATAGTGTGTACTTTTCTTGTATAAAAATACTTAATATAATTATTTAATTTTATTTTATATAATCATTTAAACAAAAAGAAACTTTAGTTCCCCTGCAATTAAAAGAAACTATGAGAACAGGATATGTGTCTGTAAGTATGACTATCTGGTGTTCAAAAATGGAATTGCATTAGATGAAAAAAATCAAGGATTTATAATCTAATGAGACAGACAATGCATCGAACCCATTAGACGATGGACATCGTCCCATTTGTGCATTCACAATGCATCATTACACCCCTATTGTCTAAGGTTCAATTCTTTTTTGTGTAACCAGTCTGAATGCTAGTGATAGTGATATAACCCACAAAATGAAAGTGTTCCATAGAGACAAAATAATATGCAATGCAACAAAAGGCACAAAAACAAATCATAGAGAATTATTGCTCTGCCAAAATATACCACTTGTCTCTTTGCAACAGATTTGTTACAAAGCTGTTTTACCCTACTCATTTTATGTTACTAGTATAAAACATGGCTTACCCTCTTTAATCTTTCTTCTCAAAACAGCAGGATTGCCAGCATCCCCTAGCTTGCCCCACTCCTGTGTTTGCTCAAGATAATCATACACATAGAAGATAGGAAGAAGAGCCATGAGTTCCACCTCTCCAGAACCTCTAGGAAGGTTGACCAACTGCATGAGCCCTGTAGGATTGGTAATGATGGACAGCAGCTCCCCCACTACCTCACCTAATAGGAAAAAGGTGGGATAGATTATCTTTGGCTTAGATACAATGCCAAGACTAAGAAAACTTAGTCTTACAACTCGAACTCTGAAGTACAATCAGAATCCCATATAATCTCTATTGGATTGATATATTTCTGATATATAGAACGTGCCATTTACTGTTAGTTGCCGTTCCACAGTGGACTTGGGCACCAATTTCGGAGGAAGAGAATTTCTAAGCTCAACGCGTGTTCCAGAGAAACCTGATTAAAAAAAATCAATGTTTGTTTGTAGTGACAATAATATTCAATACAATCTGGAGAAAAATGGCATATACAGTATAACTGTCCTTACCATAAACACCATTGGGATCAAGCCTTTGTCCAACAATTATTTCCTTCCTGATACCCTCTGGCTATGAAATCCCAAAAAATGAATCAGTCGTTGAGTTTTCTTCAGTTTTCTTGTAGATTATACATGATATCAATTCAGGTAAACTGGACCATTTGAGGTTGAAGGTTTTTAAAAAAAATACTTTTATTGTACAAGTATGTGCTGCTTAACGTCCATCCAATCAATGTCTATTCGCTTTAATGGCTTAGGGCTTAAAAATTATAATAGGAAATAAAAAACAGTCTCATCCTCAATATATCTTATTCACATTTGAATGACAGAAAACTAGTATGAGTGAACCATAGTGACACCTGCTGACAGTAAAGAGAATTGCAGTCTTGAAAGGCAGAAAATAACATATTAGCATTCCACTGTCATTTTCTTTTAAGGTAAGTGTTTCAAGTTTTATTTAAAAAATCCAAATTTACGAATCCCTACATACCAAATGTTTTCATATTGTTTTTGAATTAATATTATTGTTTAAAATAAAACACCATGTGCAAAATATCTAAACTACATATAACTATTGTAATGTCCAGTCACTGTCCATTTTGGTCAGTGTCCTGTTTCACAGATGTAATGCGGACATTAAATGGCCCACACCTGTGCTTAACTTCTATGAAATGGCAACAAATTGCTCACCCACCAGCATGCTGACTTGGGTTTGAGTCCCAGAGTTGCCTACCCTCTCTCAGATACAGGCAATTATGTGATTGTGTTACATCTGATCTGTGTGGACAGCACTGCCAATGTCAGGAGGACTTGAGCTGGAGAGCAACATCATCCTGCATAACTCTCCTCTGACCCTTTTCTCTTTCCACAACAGGTGGTTGCTACCTGCTGTGCATTTTCTATAAATACTTCCCCTCTTGTTCACTTTTTTGTCTGGTCTTGTCACACTATCTTGGGTTCTTGGCTCCTGCTCTCTTCGTCAGCTTGGTGGGCTCTTAGACTTGGTGTATGTATGCTTCAATGTTTTGCAGTTTTCATGTTAGCTTAGCCTCTTGGTGTAGTTCTATGTTTAGCTTTACCATCTTTGTTTTAACACTGCTTTGTTACTGTTATCTTATTGTTTGTGTCATTAGCACCACGGGGTATTGTCGTGTTTTGTTGCAAAGTATCCATATGGTGTTGTCTTGTTTGATGTTTGGTGTTACCACTGTTGCTTAGTATTGGTTACTGTCTGTACATATTCCACTCTGTGTAGTTATTAGTGTAAGTATACACTAATCAGGCATAACATTATGACCACTTCCTTGTTTCTACATTCATTGTCCATTTTATCAGTTTCATTTAGCATATAGAAGGACTTTGTAGTTCTAGAATTACAGACTGTAGTCCATCTGTTTCTCTGTATTCTTTGTTAGTCTCCTTTGTTAGTCTCTAATGGTCAGAACCCCCACAGATCACGTATAATTTGGGTGGTGGATCATTCTCAGCACTGCAGTGACACTGATGTGGTAGTGGTGTGTTAGTATGTGGTTTGAATGGACCAGACACAGTAGTGCTGCTGGAGTTTTTAGACACTGTGTTCACTCCCTTGCTCTATTAGACACATTTACTAAGTTGTTGCACCTTATAGATGTAAAGTCAGAGACAGTAGGTCATCTTTTGTTGCACAGTTTGTGTTAGTCTTCCTCAGATCCTTCATCAGTGCTCATAGGACGCTGTCTACAGGATGCTGTTGGCTGGACATGTTTGGAAGGTGGAATATTTTCTGTCCAGCAGTGACACTTAGGTGTTTAAAAACTCCAGCAGCACTGCTATGTCTGATCCACTCATACCAGCACAGCACACACTAACACACCACCACCACATCAGTGTCACTGCAGTGCTGAGAATGCTCCACCACCCAAATAGTACCTGATCTGTGCTGGTCCTGTGGGAGTCCTGACTATTAGAGAACAGAGCAACGGGGCCTAACAAAGTATGTAGAGACACAGATGGACTTCAGTCTGTCATGCTAGAACTACATGGTCAGTGGAAGTGATAAAATGATAAAATGGACAATGTGTGAAGAAACAAGGAGGTGGTCATACTGTTATGCCTGATCGGTGTATGTTTTAGCAGTGTATTGTTGTATCATCACTGTCTGTTTGGTTTGCACTGTGTTTCTTAGAGTTGGCTTATTGTGTGCACCATGCACTTTTGAGTCTGTCTCCCTTGCCCCTCACGTACCCAGGATGTTTCAGCGAGGACTTGCCTGTTTAACATGTTGGTTGCAGAGCCATTTGGTGCCACCCAAGGGTCATTACACAGTGTGCATTGTTTATTTAATTAAGACTTAACCAAAAAGTAGCTCAGTTTACCTGAAATCACCTTATGTGCAAATACAGTAGCTTATGTGGGGAAGCTATGGAAGCTCCATGAAAGTAAAAGTAAAACAACAGCTGAAACAACACAAATGTTTTCAAGTGATACATTTGATACTCTTACCACTACTCTCAGGGTCTTGATCACTGTTTCTCTACCCCATTTGGTGCTGAGGGTGAATCTGAGTTCATGATTACCCACTTCTAATGCCATGACGTAGAATCGAACCAGGGCCACTGAATGACTCTTAATCCTTCCCTTGTTCAGATGTGGGTCACCGTCCTCTGTCAGCAAAGTACCACGAAACACACACACCCCCTCTGATGCAGACAGAGATACACTGAACTAATTAAAGAAAGACAGACACACAGAGATTATGACTTTTGTATATGTCGATAATCAACATACAACATGCAATACATTTCTGAAGCCACCGGAAAAAGACTCTGAATCTCATTTTCATGTACGTACAACTCACTGACAAAAAAAATAACTCACCAAGAAGGAGTTGTTGGAATCGGATGAAACTTTATGTGTGTGAATGTAATGAGGATATATGTAAGTGATTACAATATTAGAGCGAAAGAATACGTTTTTATGGAAAACTGCACAATTGAATGAAGTGTCTAGTACCCTGTTGGGCCACCTCTAGCCTGGATACAAGATGAGATACGGTTAGGCATGGAGGCATACAGGTTCCGTATGGTGTCATATGGTTCCATATGGTGCCTGTAGCTCCTGAACACTCATAGGCTGTCAAAGCTCAGCTGGTCCCATAAATGCTCAATAGGAGATAAATCTGGTAACCGGAAAGGCCAATCAAGTGTTGCAATCCAGTGAAGACATTACTGAGCGAGCATTATCTGAAAAATGCCAGATGGAAGCCCTGCCATCAGAGGCAACACATGTGGCCACAGGATTTCCTGCACATATCGCTGATTTGTTAGTGTCCCTCATATCACTACTAGGGGTGACAAACTGTCATATGTGATGACTCCCCAGATCATCACACCAGCAGTATGGGCAGCGTGTCGCTCCACAGCAAAGGCAGGACTGAAGCGCTCACCGTGAGGCATCGATACTCAAACCTGACCGTCACCTGATTCCAAATAGAACCTGGATTCGTCACTAAAGAGGATATGGTTCCCCCCGTAGCAGTCCAGGTTTCTGGTTCACAACACCACTGCAGATGAAGGTGATGGTGGCTGGCTGCAAATGGCACGACACATAATGCGCACTGTGACAAAAAATTTCCTTCTTCTAAGCACCTGGAAATGGTCTGGGAAGAGACAGTGGTGTGTAGTGTAGTACACCATCCACCCTATGTCTAGACAACAAAACTGCTCATGCTTGTCGGTGGATCAAACAATCCTCTCTACTGCTGGACCATCCAGAGCCTGTTCGGCATGTGTGCGTGCCCTCGCGGAACCACCGCTCTGTGAACTGGGCAAAATGTCTTCGAGTGCGTCGTACAGGCATGTCTAGCAGTCAACGATCTCTCACCAAGAGGTACACTATGCAAACTTTATAGGCAGCGGGGGAAACACTTTTACGCCCTCTTGTGGCAAGACCCAGTGTCTAACCAGACCACAGCTGTAATCATTTACATATCTTCCTGAGAATTGCATGCTGAGTTCCGCAGCAATCCAACATTTCTATCTGGGTGCGTTATTTTTTTTGTTAAGAAGTGCAACTGTTTATGAGGGTAAAGTAGTAATAAATAAGCTTATTAAATACCGTTGTATCTGATTCGTAGTAGTTGTAGACCGAACCCTTTAACTCAATCTGCTCACCCCGCACCATAGAGTAAGGCAGAGGTACATTCACACTCACTGCTTGAAACACCCGCACCTGCAGGGGATCTGCCACACATAGCCCTGTGCACGGTTGGACAATTCAGAAAGTTAAGATATATTATCACAAGTAACAAACATCTTAATCACAGCTCAGACCAGCTCTTTTTCAACTGTTAAGCATCTCACGTGGCTATCAGGACATACAGGCTTTACTGGACATACTTCTCTCATCTGCCACCTGGTGCTGACACAAAAATGCTGTCTTTTCTTACCATTGTTGAACAGCCCAACAGCTTTGACCTCCCACGTAGTTAGAGAATCAGGAAGAACCTTAGAGATGCTTACCAAGCCCGACCTACAGTGGGTTTCGTTAAAGTGTTAAGTTCAGCTGAATTTTACAATTAAGTCAAGTCAGATTTATTTATATTGCATTATAGCACTTTTTACAATGGAGCATTGTCTCAAAGCAGATTCACAATTTTAGATTGTCTTCTTATATCTTATATAATACATAAGGCCAATCGCAAATTGAGAAAGCTTAGGGCAACAGTGGAAAGGAAAAACTTCCTGTGGATCAGGATATATGGATCATAATGGATATATGGATATAAATGGATCAAACGGAGTCTTTTTAGGGTGGTACACTGGTGCATTGGGTTAGCACTGTCGCCTCAGAACTCATCACCGGTTCAGTTCCTGGGCCGGCCACTGTCTGTGTGGAGTCTGCACATCCTCAGTGTGTCTGTATGGGTTTCCTCCAGATGTTTTGGTTTCCTCCCACCTTGTGCTCTGGTTCCCCCATTCACCATTCACTTCCTTATCCGCTTATTCCTTTACAGAGTCGCGGGAGAGCACTAGACAGAGCGCACATACACTCACACACTAGGGGCACTTTAGAGACACCACTTAAGCATGTATTTGGACTGTGGGAGGAGAACGGAGTACCTGGAGTAAATCCACACAGAAAGCACCCAGACCACCCTACATGGGGATTGAACCCAGGACATTCTCAACGTGATGCGACAGTTCTACCCACTGAGCCACAATGCCACCCCTCTGGTGCCCCCATAAACCCTGAATTGGATTTGGTGGGTATGAAAATGAATGAATCAATGACTAAATGAGTGAATGAAGGAATGTTCTCACCTGTCAGTTTCATATTCCTGCCACAACCAGCTCTCTGGGAAGTAGCTGCGAATTTGCACTGACTTCACATCCACCAGAAACTCTATTTCTGAACTCAAATGAAATACATTATAAACAATTTTTTAACATCATAGTAGGTCAAGTTTACGTTAAAATTTATGACAATGAATTGTAAGTGACCAAAAAATACCTGAACGACCAAGAATAATCCTATCGCTTATTTTCATTCGAAGCATTTGGGCATGTTCACAGCACTTGCGGAATGCCACCCTACACTCCAATCTAACTGTGCTGCTTAGTCGCTTGGCTCTTGCCTCGCAGGTCTCCAGAGTTGGACTGGTGTTACTTCCCACCAGGCAGCATTGTTTAAAAACCTTAAATTGCTTGGCTACAGATAATAAAGGGTTAGTTCTGTTTTAAGACAGCCTCAAATATTCATAGCAATGGCAAATAAACTCACCATATTCCTCCATTTTCGCATTAAAATCCAGAGTCGAGCGCGTTCTCCTGCCATCAGTCGCGAGGGTCTCATCTTGAATGTCTGGATCTGCACTGTCATCTTTTTTAGATTATCCAAATGATTAATCTTTCAGTCAGAATCACTTACGTAGATTACAGTTTAAATGTATGGTACCGGTATTTATATTAAGCTGCACTTTTTTATGCCCTGAAAATTTTTGAAATAAAAACATAAATACCAAAAATCCTCATGAGGATGACATTGTCATTCTGTTTCCGAAGCTGTTGGGCATACACACAGCAGTCGTGAAAAGCCTTCTTACAACGTAGGCCTAACTCTTTGTTTAGTCGTCTGGTGTAATCCCCGCAGCTCTCCAGAGTCGGGCTACTTTGAGCTCCCGACAGGCAACATGATTTAAAGTTCTTGTATTGGTTGGCTGAAAAGAAGAAACTGTACAATCAAAATCATACTTTTATGGTAGATGCTTTTTGCTTTTTGAATGTGTGGCTTTTGAACCTGGGTGAAATTATATATTTATGCTGTTTGCACCTATTACTAATTTCTACCTGCTAGCTAGGTCCCTCTGTTGGACCAAAGCCACCAAGCTGGAAGGATGAGGGCAAATGGTTAAAAATATCATTACTGAAGCATAGAGTAACTAAATGTACTAAATGTACTGGAGCATTAAGTATCTCATTCTGTTGGACGACTTGTGTGCTTAGGGTCGTTGTCTTGCTGCATGACCCACCTTCTCTTGAGATTCAGTTCATGGACAGATGTCCTGACATTTTCCTTTAGAATTCTCTGATATAATTCAGAATTCATTGTTCCATCACTGATGGCAAGCCGTCCTGGCCCAGATGCAGCAAAACAGGCCCAAACCATGATACTACCACCACCATGTTTCACAGATGGGATAAGGTTCTTATGCTGGAATGCAGTGTTTTCCTTTCTCCAAACATAACGCTTTTCGTTACCAAAAAGTTCTATTTTGGTCTCATCCGTCCACAAAACACTCTTCCAATAGCCTTCTGGCTTGTCCACATGATCTCAAACTGAAGACGAGCAGTAATGTTCTTTTTGGAGCGCAGTGGCTTTCTCCTTGCAACCCTGCCATGCACACCATTGTTGTTCAGTGTTCTTCTGATGCTGGACTCATGAACATTAACATTAGCCAATGTGAGAGAGGCCTTCAATCGCTTAGAAGTTACCCTGGGGTCCTTTGTGACCTCGCCAACTATTACACGCCTTGCTATTGGAGTGATCTTTGTTGGTCAACCACTCCTGGGGAGGGTATCAGAGGTGGGATTTGCACCCAGGATCTTCTGGTCTATAATCCAGTACATTAACCACTAGACTACCATATTCCACAGTTTGAGAACCACTGGGCTAAAAAGGAAACATTTGCTAATCAAAGCAGTTATAGGCAAACTAGTTAGCACAATGCTGTGTTGTAAGTAGAAAGCTTAGCTAATAATTCTTCTGCCCCAACAGCTGATAGTTTGCGTCAAGACAAAGTTTGTGTTTTGCTGCATTTAAGGAACACATATCTGTAGTGTGTGCTCACTGCTAATTCATCTAGGTGCAATCAACTTGCTTTTTTAAATTAAACTAGTTTAGCTAAACTCACCTTTCAGTTCCATCAGCTCTTGGAAGGAAGGAGTGAAGCGTTTGGGTCTGAGAACAGCAGAACAGGTTTGAGCTGTAAAACAGCAACAACGTTTTTCCCTTTTCTGTTTGCCCAAATCCCAAATGTTTGAATAACACTGGCATATTGGTTGAACTAAGACAATTTCTTTCTATTTGAGCTCAGCCATTTTTCTGGTCAAACAAGCATGTTGCTGAACTTACTGGACTGAGAGCAGAGTCTATATGGGACACCAAGCTTCATCTACCATTCATAAAAAGGACGACTGGGTCGGTGTCAAATGCAGACAAGATTGGCTGTGCCTTGAGGAATTGCCTCATACTAGTACAAATAAGCAATAACCCAAGAACACAATCCAACTAAAATCCTGTTACAACTTGATGTAGGTAAACACAAACGTTAGCTTTAGTGACACCAGTTGACATGAAACGTGTCTTTGTAATGTGAAAACCAGAGGAAACCCACGTAGACATGAGAAGAATATACAAACTCCACATAGGCGGAGTCTAGGCCAGGAGTTAACCTGGAAATGTCTGGAACTGTGAAATGACAGTACGAACCTCTGCACCACCCAACTGTACCAATACTCATGAAGAATCCACAACAGCTACATTTCACTTTACTTCTTACAGTTTGCATTGCATCATGGTGACTATTTATTTCCTGTTACCAAATGGACTGAGCTCTCTCATTAACCGTGCATACACCTAACAAGCTGCAGACAACATTGTTTCCATGTGTGTACCAAAAAGACCATATACCTCCACTGAAGGCATCAACATTTGCATTGGTTAGAAAAGTCAGACCAGCACGACTGAATACATCTGCACTGTTTTTGCCTCCTCCTCCTCCACAGCCCAGGTCACTGTCCTCAAAATGCTGTAGTGCCTGTGACAATGAGACAATACAGACAACTATATCATTTAATATCATGATGTTTCAGCTTTCAAGACAAATACTAAATTGTGTCCACCTACAGAAGTTGTTTAGTTTCAGCAGGGTACATGCCTGGAACATCACAGCAAATAAACCTGTGGTAGACTAGTGGTAACCTGTGGTGGCCTAGTGGTTAAGGTACTGGACTCAGAAGGTCCAGGGTTCAAATCTCACCTCTGCCAAGCTGCCACTGTTGGGTCCTTGAGCAAGACCCTTAACCTACAATTACTTGGATTGTAAGATTGTATCAATTGTAAGTCGCTCTGGACAATCGTGTCTGCTAAATGCTGTAAATGTAAATGTAAACCCCCCAAAACCAGATTGGTATCAAACAAGGATGTCACCAAGGATCAAACAGGGTTAATCACATTAACAAGGAAATCTCGAAGAACATTCCATAATTTGAGACCCTTTGTCTATCCAGACATTTCACCAATTTCAATGTAAAATATTATGTTGAACTGCACATGAAACTCAGAAATAGGTACCCAAAAACAAGATGATTTGTCTACTCAGGTCAGTCACACTGGTGTAAACCTTACTTGCCAGTACTTGCACTCTTATTAATGCTAGGGGAAATGGTAGAAAGTATGATACATGAATGATTTTCTGTCTGCTGAGATTATTATGCTCATGACCACCATTGTTGGTGTTTTAATTGTGATTACAGTGGTACCTTGGTTCTCGTTGTTAATTCATTCCAGAAGTCACACCGAGTACCGAAACAAAGAGTACCGAGCAAATTTTTCTCATAAGGAATAATGTGAATTGAATGAATCTGTCCCAGACTCCCAAAAAATCCACACTGTATAAGGCATTATATGCATTAATGTAGTTGTACAGGTTGTACAGGTGCTCCCTGATTTACGAAGGGGATATGTAACAACAAATCCATCATAAGTTGAACGCATGTTCAAGTTTAACGATTGTTTGCTACAGCGGTCTATATTTTATAATAGGAGAGCCTATGATAAGTTAGAAAGATAGGCCTGTGAAAGAGAAATGAAGATATATAATGATACAACGAAGTGTTGAGAAATCTCATGTGAATAAGTGGGTAATCTATTGAAAGTGAAAAGTAAAAGCAAAACACTTACTCTATTGGGGAACTCAGCGCTGCAGCCTGAAAGCTCAGCGAATGTGTTTAGAGTATCATACTGCGCACCGGTTCTCACTGTATTCCTTTTGGTTGGCTGTCATCCCTAACATTTAAGAACCCATTGGGAATTATTTGTAGAGGTTAAAAAAAAAAATAAACACTTGGCGATCGGCATGAGCTAGAGCTACTATCAATCTGAATCACTGAATCACTGTGTACTGAATCGCAATCCGATGTGTCAGCTGAAACGAGTCATGAGACTTGGCAAGTGCGTTGAGAACTGAGCAAACGACGAGAACTGAAACAAATTTTTCCCCTCAAAATGCATTAAAGACCAAATTAAACGAGCTCCGAGGTGGTCAAGAACCGAAAACCTGGGGATATACAGTAAATGGAAATGGACATACTGACCTTGTTTAGTGGGTCTTTATCATTGGTTCTGAGGGTGTACAGAGCTGTATCTACAGCTGATAGAGCCAGCAGGGAACTTTCACTTGCACTCCTAGTCTTCACTGACAACGAGAGCTTGTCTTTAGGCTTGTATTGCTCACCTTTGGCTACCAGTTTTACCTAAGACAGATAACATCAGCAATTCAATAACAGGATGAGCTAAATAGTACTGGAATTTATGTGACCATCTATTGCACATAAAATACTGACAAATGAATTGACACACAAGATGAGATTTTGACATTACATCTAAACCGTTGACACATTTGGCCTTGACGTTGAACCAAACAGAGTCTGCAACCAGTTCAGCTTGCTGTTCCCCGTACAGGATGTAATAGACCAGCAGGCGTGCAGATGGCACCATGTCACCAGTCACCTTAAAGCTGATGCCCTGTTCGTTTTCACTTACACGGTTCACTGTGGCAAACTTTACTATTTTCCCCCTTGAGATGATCTACAGAGATGAAGAATTTCATCAAATAGTGAAATGTATTCTTAAAAATAGGGTTTCCAGGAATGACTGTACAGTATGCGAGAGTAAAAGCACCAGCAATCCACCCAAGTGTCTTACCTGGTAACTGAAGGTCTTTAGTGCAAGAAAGTGATGGAAAGCAAAGTGAACTCTGATACTGGCGTAGTCTTCCACCTCAAAAGCTGAAGAGTCAGAGGGTAAGCTGATATACAGATAGCGCTGATTGGGGGACGTGTAAGCTACAGTGCTGAGCGTAAGCTGAGCCTGGCTGTCTGCAGGATACTGCTCAACAGCAGTTTCAAACTGAAATACAAGACCAAATACTCTTTAAAGTTTATTAAAGCAAGAAACTTAAAATATTGCTGTAAGGAAAATGTTTTAGAAATCTTTGAGGTCCTACAATCACCTAAGCACACAACCCAGTTTTTTTCACAATTGTCACCTTGGTTCCTTTGCTAGAATGTACACTCACTGAGGACTTTATAAGAACGCTGTACTAATACTGGGTAAGATCTCCCTTTACTCTCAGAAGAGACTCAGATATTCGTGGCATGGACTCCACAAGATGTTGGAAACATTCCTTTGAGATTCCACTCCATGTTGGCATGATTGCATCACGCAATTCCGGCACATTTTTCAGGTGCAAGTTCATGCTGTGAATCTTCTGTTCTACCACATCACAAGGTGATCCAGACTGGGAACACCGCTGAAGAACCCTGAACTCTAAACATTGAGCTTTTCTCCAAAATGTACTGTATATTGTTTTAGAAGCTGGTTGTTAAATGTACTTGGTTGTTTAGACACTCAGCAGTACATCAGCCATAGTAAGTGACATTTAAGTCATGTCGGTGAAGGGCGGCTGTAACTTGTGAAATAATTGCCTTGATCCTTTTAAATAAACGCAAGTGTTTTAGGTGATGACTCTCCTCTAATGTTCATTACAGTATAAATTTGTTTTTTTCACGGGACAACTTTACATATCTGAAATATAAGGACACCGAGTCATGGACTGAAATGTGGGATTGTCCCAAACCGGATGTCTGTTCACCCTAGACATCGTGTCACGATATGTGCTTATGAGCCGCATCATCCTGCATAGCCCTCCTCTGACCCTTTTTTGGCTCCCACAGCAGGCTGTAATTGCCCTGCCTGTTTAAGCCCTCACTCCTGTGCCCCTCCCTGTCTGGCGTGTCACTCCATTCACCCTGTTTCTCTTGGCTGGTTCATTTCTTTTCCTTGTTTCTGTGATTCTGAATCTCTAGTGTGTTAGATGTTAGTCATGATTCTTTATTATTCTCCTTGTTAGCTTTGTTTGGTGGTTCAGTATTTGATTGCTTTAACTATTGCCTGTTATCACATTGTCTAGTATGACTAGCACAATACATGTTAGCTTTAGTTGTTAGCCCCATTGCTCATGTGTTTGAGTATTGTTTTAGTTAGCACTGTCTACTTGTCTTAACACTGTCTCTTTGTATTGTCTGTTTGAATTAGTACATTGTCTTGTTGTATGGTTAGCATTGTTTGATTTTTATTGGCTCATGGATTGTTTGTGTTAGCACTGTCTGTTGTTACTTGCATTTGTCTGTTTGTGTAGCACACACTTGTTGATATTAGCACAGTCTTTGTTTGATTCTGGTAGTTAGAGGTTTGTCCATTGTGTTTGTGTTTCTAATTGCTCTTTTGCTGTTGCTGTAGCACTATCTGTTTGTATTAGCACTTTCTGGTAAAATTAGCATTGTCTGTGTGTCTCTGCATTCTTTTGTTTCATTGCCTTTCCCCGTCAATTTTCTCCTCCCTCACTGTGCTCACCTTGTTCTGCACTTTGTTCACTGTAAATAAACCAGTCACACTTGCTTGTACGTCTATTCCTTTGCCCTAAGCATTACAGATGGTGCATTGCCATATGTGGGAAGTAGCCATTAGAAGATTGTGGCCATGAAGGGGTACACATGGTCAGCAACAATACTCAAATAAGCTGTGGCATTATTACCAGGCCCAAAGAAATCATTCCCCTCACCATTACACCACCTCCACAAACCTGGGCTGTTGACACAAGGCAGGTTGGGTCCATACATTGATACTGTTGGTGCCAAATTCAATCTGTTCCTCAGCAGAAATCGAGATTCATCAGACCAAGTTACGTTGTTCCAGTTATCCTGTCCAGTTTTGGAAAGCCTTGAAGGAATTTATTTAAATTGAACTATAACTGGCTATTAACCTTTCTTTGTAACATCATACAGAGCCACCTAAGCTGTTCTTCCATCATCAGCTCCAGCCCACCATATTCAGACCACAGAGGGCAATAACTGGCTGAGGATACCATGCCACTTTCGCAATGAGGATACAAGATCCAAAGTGACTGTGTCTACTGGACTAAATAATGTCAATATACATAATTTACATTGTTATTCAATATTTCTCTTCACTATTGTCTTATACGCTATAGCGGTTACATTCTCATTCTAAATTTATTAATGAGATAACTTAGTTAATTCTTACGTACTGTATAACACCTAAGCTGCCCAAGGAGGTTGGGTCCCTTTTGAGTCTTGGTCCTCCCAGGTTTTCTTCCTTATAATGTTTAGGGAGTTTTTCATTGCCACTGTTGCCTTAGGCTTGCTCAAATTTGATTGGTTTTATCATTTAAAAGACAACCTAAAATTGTTAAACTGCTTCGAAATGATGCTCCATTGTAAAAAGTGCTATAGAAATAAAACATGACTTGATCATACCCTGCTGAACACACGCCCACTCTAGCATCAACTTTCTCTTCATGGCTGACAGAAGTGACTGCTGTTGTAACTCATCCACCTCAAGGTTTGATGTGTTGTGCATTCTGAGACACTTTTCTGCTCACTGCAATTCTACAGTGTGGTCATCTGACTTACTGTAGACCATCAGCTCAAACCTGTTTGGTCATTCTCCACTGACATCTCTCACCGTTGGATGTGCCATTCTGAGAACTGTATTGAAATTCTCTATCTAGTACCAACAATCATGGAATGGTCAAAATCACTGAGATCACATTTTTCCCTAGTCTGATGGTTGATATGATCTTCATCTGAAGCTACTGGCCTGTACCTGCAAGTTTGTATACATTCCACTGCTTCCACACAACTGAAAAGATGGCCAAATATATGCATGAGTGAGTAGGTGATCCTAATAAAGTCCTCAGTAATTGTATTATACAGCAAGGCCTCTGGCACCTATCCACAGAGAACAGAGTGCAGACGTAAGCATGCCCTAGACAGGACGCCAGTCCATTGCAGGGCTGACTAGGGGTTATTGTTGCCATGTAAGGGATTCCCCAGCCAGCCTCCCCTCCTTAAAAAACCAGCCAACTGTGTCTGTGTGGCACAACCTGGCCAGATGCACCACCAGAACTCAAACCCAGGCCCCTGCAAGGGACGGCTAGCATATTAGGCTGCTCTGCCACTTGCAGGCTACAGCTAGAATACTAATAACAGGTAAAAAATAATGAACAATAAACATTAGACAGTGGGACACCGGTCCTGTTACTTGATGATTATTTCAGCTAAAGTAATTGTAAATGTAACATTATTCATTACAATACATGTCTACTTACAGTAAATTCTGCACTTTTTGCATTATTTGGAATATTGCAGATGAAATATGCAACTCCGTCATTCTGGGACATTTCAGTGACTTCTTGTTTATATCCACTGAATTTGAATGTGTTTGATTCATCATCATTGTTGGTCCAAGTGGCTCTTGCCTTCACTGGTACCCCTTTCTCTGGTTCTCCCAGTGGGTTCTTCACTAAGACCTGAAAAGAACATGGGGTGTAATATGAATTTTGTAATATATGAGCTACATAACAAATACCATTTCTGTTTGATTCAGATTTGCTTAAATACATTGCCTTTTATCAGTAGTCTAACATGACTTACCCTGATGCTGTATGGTAAAGATGGTTTGATGAAAGGAGGAGTTGCTATTAGACTCAGGGTGAAGGGAGCATGAGCAAACTTCACATTGGACAGCACAGCTTCCTGTGAGATGCCACCTGACCATAGTATAGGGACCAATAAAAGAATTATCATTACAAAGAATTCAGAGGACTGGTTAGTTGTTAGTGAGTAAAAATGAAGTTACAATACCAATCAAATGTATTTATACCAACCATACACAACAACACTCTAAGCTACCATATTTCAAAAAACACTTTAACAATGTTGGGGGCACAGCGTACCTGTGAATCTGACTCTGCTTAATAATATTCATAAATGGTAGCAGCATCATTAAAGAAGATCTGAATGTGTAGGGTGATGCAGCAGCAATTTGCTAGCCCACAACCAAGGTGACTCATATACAGTGGGGCAAAAACGTATTTAGTCAGCCACTGATTGTGCAAGTTCTCCTACTTAGAAAGATGAGAGAGGTCTGTAATTTTCATCATAGATTCACCTCAACTATGAGAGACAAAACGAGAAAAAAAATTTAGGAATCACATTGTAGATTTATAAAGAATTTAATTGGAAATCATGGTGGAAAATAAGTATTTGGTCACTCACAAACAAACAAGATTTCTGGCTCTCACAGGCCTGTAACTTCTTCTTTAAGAAGCTCTTCTGTTCTCCACTCGTTACCTGTATTAATGGCACCTGTTTGACCTTGTTATCTGTATAAAAGACACCCGTTCACAGCCTCAAACAGTCAGACTCCAAACTCAACCATGACCAAGACCAAAGAGCTATCGAAGGACACTAGGAAGAAAATTGTAGATCTGCACCAGGCTGGGAAGAGTGATTCTACAACAGGCAAGCAGGTTGGTGTGAATAAATCAACTGTGGGAGCAATTGTAAGAAAATGGAAGACATACAAGACCATTGATAATCTCCCTCGATCTGGGGCCCCACGCAAGATCTCATCCCGTGAGCTGGGACCAAAGTAACAAAGGCTACCATCAATAACACACTACACTGAGAGGGACTCAGATCCTGCAGTGTCAGGTGTGTCCCCCTGCTTAAGCCAGTACATGTCCAGGCCCGTCTGAAGTTTGCCAGAGAGCATATGGATGATCCAGAAAAGGATTGGGAGAATAGAATGTGGTCAGATGAAACCAAAATAGAAAAACTCAAAAAATAGTAAAAACTCAACTATTGGAGGCAGAAAAATGGAGGCAGAAAAATGCTGAGTTGCATCCCAAGAACACCATACCTACTGTGAAGCATGGGGGTGGAAACATCAAGCCTTGGGGCTGTTTTTCTGCAGAGGGGACAGGATGACTGATCCGTGTTAAGGGAAGAATGAACGGGGCCATGTATCGTGAGATTTTAAGCCAAAACCTCCTTCCATCAGTGAGAGCATTGAAGATGGAACGTGCCTGGGTCTTCCATCATGACCATGATCCCAAAACACACCACTCGGGCAACAAAGGAGTGGCTCCGTAAAAAGCATTTCCAGATCCTGGAGTGGCCTAGCCAGTCTCCAGACCTCAACCCCATAGCAAATTTGTGGAGGGAGTTGAAAGTCCATGTTGCCCAGCGAGCCCCAAAACATCACTGCTCTAGAGGAGATCTGCATGGAGGAATGGGCCAAAATACCAGCTACAGTGTGTGCAAACCTGGTGAAGACTTACAGGAAACGTTTGACCTCTGTCATTGCCAACAAAGGTTATGTTACAAAGTATTGAGTTGAAAATGTTGTTATTGACCAAATACTTATTTTCCACCATGATTTACCATTAAATTCTTTAAAAATCCTAAAATGTGATTTCATGGATTTTTCCTTTCTCATTTTGTCTCTCATATTTGAAGTGTACCTGTGATGAAAATTACAGACCTCTCTCATCTTTTTAAGTAAGAGAACTTGCACAATCAGTGGCTGACTAAATACCCCCCCCCCCCCCCCCCCCCCCCCCCCCCCCCCGTATAACTACAAAGATTTTAATTGAAGAGTTGTTTAATACTTCAGCCACGTCCAGGGTTGGTTTCCACCTTCCACCCTGTGTTGCTCAATGGGCCCCGGCCCACCACAACCCCAAACCAAATTAAGTGGGTATGGAAAGTGAATGAGTGATTTTTAGAGTTGGAATTGATTTACTAGTATTGCACTGGAGGCATGAGGCCAATGTAACTAACAACCAATGGAAGTCAATCTCGACATTTCTTTGCCCCACTGTATTTGGTGCCTTCCCAGCTGGGACAGCAATTGCCTGTGTCTGAGGGAGGGGAGGCTGGATAGAGAGATCATCCCACAGCGCTACAATAGCGACCCCTTGTCTGCCGTCTAATGGACTAGCTTCTCGAGCAGGCTACATGTGTGTATGTCCCTTGTGATTTCTGGGATAGACTCAGAACAATCAATGTGGCTTCCATATCAAAATACTCAAAATATCAAAATGTACACTTTAAAAGCTACAAGCCATCACCTACAGTACTGTTAAGTCTTAGGCCACCATTAAAAATTGGGATAAGGTATAATGATCAGATATAACATATTGTCGATGACTGAACCCAAAAATTTCAAACTTTGATGTGTCACTCCCTAATCCTCTTTTCCAGTGATCTTCAATCCAGTCTTTGTGAGCTTTAACATATCTTAGCCTTTTCACCCTATTTCCCTTATAAAAAGTGGTTTCTTGGCTGCTACCCTTCCAAAAAGACCATTCCTGATCAAGCTTCTTCAGACTGTAGAAGGATCAACTTGGTATTCTGATGAAGCTGCCAAATGCCGCTGTAGCCCATAGAACTGTTTTTCTGCTTTTTGGGTTTTTGTTTTTTTCTTTCAGTTTGACTACTGCATACAAATTTCCTGTTGTATTCTAATAAAGAGACTGAGAAATAATCTAATGGTGGCCTAAGACTTATGGACATTCCAATATGATGAAATTAAAGTTAATTTAAACATAATAGAAATGTCATATTATTTCTTAAATAAACAAACCATCTAGTTTAATCCTTATTCATTTAACAACTTCGCCTTCTACTGCCAAATAAAGATACAGATACCACCACCACACATTAATGACAAACACTTCAGATATGAAAACCCAAATCATTTTATAAGACTGACCAGTCAACTCTTGCAGCACAACAGCCACACGGAGAACATGGTTTTCCATTTGACCCAGGCTCTGAGGCCCAGAGCTCATACTGGCCAGAGCTCTACGGATGTTTAGAACAACTTCCAGTTCTCCATCATCCATCTGAAAGAGAAAATATCTAGGCTTAGGTCTATGCAACTTTTTGTGATTCTTGATGACAACCTCTCTCAGTCTTTCCTAACTTTTATAAAAGCACGAGAGACCAGCCATTCTGGTCTTATGAAGCACAACAGAAAAAACCTCAATACCACCAACACCATGTTTCACAAATGGGATAAAGATGGTGGTATACAGCTACAGCTATAGCTACAGATATTAAGGATATCTAGCTTGTATTTTTCTTTTCCTGGGGGTATAGTGAAGCTATTAATCCTTACAAATTCTCCAAATACCTGATGTCATTGTTTTTCCAGGTGTTCTTCACTAATAACAACTTGGTTCCACCGTATGATTACATGTTGTTATGTAGTAGTGACCTCACCTTTTGATATTTAAATGTTGAGGGTATCATGACCACCTCATCTCTATGAATGTATCCAAAAGTGATGTAGACATCAGCTGTATCCACTGGTTCCCCATGGATATATCTGTAGGGAAACACCAAAAGCAATACCCAAAACACAAACAAATTCCCTTTAAAATTGCTCCTAATAAGGATAAAATGCTTAAATAAGTTCAGTATTTACCCATATTGTGAAAAATCTCTGTATGGATAATACATAACAAATCATAACAATGCACACTTAGATGCACCATTACCCCAAGAGTATGAGTTTCAACTGGGAATGTCTAGTCACTGCACTTTTAAGTAGACCTTAAGGGCCATTGTTGTGTATCAAGAAGGCATTTGAACTGCCTGTCAAGTGTGATCAGAGTTGACTAGAGGTGTGGTGGACTGGGGTAACCCACTTGGCCAATATCTTTAGGCTGAAGGCTTCAAAGTTTTCCGCGCTGACATAGTTCTTCTTCGGCTCAATGCGGACTGAGATGCTGGGTAACACTGAAAAACAAAGATTAATCTACCCTCACTTACAACACAATACATATAATATGGTGACTCATGTGAAACTGTGACGTGGTACCATATTCCTTGACCTCAAACTCAGCCACAGCATTTGTAGTGAAGTTGTTAACATAAGTGGCTTCAATTTTCCAGACACCGAATCTAGTGATAGACAACTGCTTAAGTAATAGTCTCAGAATATTACTGATAAATGATTATTCGTCTAAGAATAGTCCATATAAAACCGATATGTACTTAGGTTTCAGTGGTATCTTGAATGGTGGAAGTAGTGGTTTCACTCCTCTGACGTCATTTATCTCAATCATTTCAACTGCAATACCCTCAGGGTCCTGAAATACACAGAAACTGTTGACAATTATATGAATTTTTTGATAAAGGGAGCCCAATGCCCATTATTTCTTATGTGAAGATGCCTCCCATGTCAGTTTAAAGTAGTGGATAGTGAGACTCTTTTTCAGATTTCATTTTCAGCTCATCATAACCAACAGAGGATTGGTAGTTTGGATAGCAAGCAGGAGATATATACCTCATATATACCTCATTTACATTTACAGCATTTAGCAGACGCCCTTATCCAGAGCGACTTACAGTTGATTCAATCTTACAATCCAAGCAATTGTGGATTAAGGGCCTTGCTCAAGGACCCAATAGTGGCAGCTTGGCAGACGCAGGATTTGAACCTGGACCTTCTGGTCCAGAGTCCAGTACCTTAACCGCTAGGCTACCACAGTCCCACAATCAACAGATTTACATTTACAGCATTTAGCAGACTTACAATTGGTACAATCTTACAATCCAAACAATTGCGGTTTAAGGATCTTTCTCAAGGACCCAACAGTGGCAGCTTGGCAGAGGTGAGATTTGAACCCTGGACCTTCTGGTCCAGAGTCCAGTACCTTAACCGCTAGGCTCCCACAGTCCCTCATACCTCATACCTCATATAAATACCTCATATTTTGCAGGTGTTCTGATACCAGGGACTGACTGTATGTAAATATAAGTTGAAATCATTCAAATTTAATGAAATAAAATCAGTTACTGAAAAACTCACCTTGAAGGTAAGGAAGACAGGTCTGTCAGTCTTTCTTAGCTCTTCATTCAGAGAGTATACTCGCACCTCAACTGCAGAATGACAACAATATAAGAAATACACAAATATACATTTTTCTCTTTCCTCCTCTCTGTCTTTCAAATTTGCATATTCATATACATACATGACATACACTATTCCCAAGAATCCCAGCACACTGACCATTTTGTTCTGGTGTGTACAGTGGCTTGTTGGTCTGGATGAAAAGAAATCCATTGTGACGAATGACTGGTATTTTCGTTTCTTTTTTAAAGAAACCAGATATGGCCTGTAGGTAGACGTGTTTGATATTCTTCTCGATGGTCGGGAAAATCTTAAATCAAAGAGTTAGCTCGTGAGACATTTTTTATATGCTGTATATAAATGAAAAAAAGTTCACCTCTGCAAGGAAAAACTAAAAATATTTATGTAAATATGTTGCAAACTATTAATTTATTTAAATTCTAAGACTTTTCAAAAAATCTAAAAGACCATTGCACACAAAAAATTGTAATTTTGGTCCCCGATATGTTTTAAAGTTTCTACATTTGTTATATTTAGTTTTGTTCCCACTAAATATTGTGTTAAGATTTCTTTCATTTAGAAAATCAACAAAACATGTAATTCTTTTTAAGACTATTTTTTAATAAAACTTTTGCCCTTTATAATACACTTTTGCATCTGACTAACATGCTGCCTGTAATGTAATCTCTCTAGACAAAAGTAGTCACATTCAGCAATATAATTTCCTTATTGTTCAAAACCCATTTGTTGCTTATCTGCATAAATGCATAGAAATTGTAAGATTATTTGAAATGATAGGTGAAAATGCCTCATGCTCTTCCTCATATTCTCATATACATGTACAGTGGTGCTTGAAAGTTTATGAACCCTTTAGAATTTTCTTTATTTCTGCATAAATATGACCTAAAACATCATCAAATTTTCACACAAGTAGATAAAGAGAACCCAGTTAAACACATAAAACAAAAATACAGTATTATACTTGGTCATTTATTTATTGAGGAAAATGATCCAATATTACATATTAGTGAGTGGCAAAAGTATGTGAACCTTTGCTTTCAGTATCTGGTCTGACCCCCCTGTGCAGCAATAACTGCAAATAAGCAATTCCTATAACTGTTGATCAGTCCTGCCCACCGGCTTGGAGGAATTTTATCCCATTCCTCCGTACAGAACAGCTTCAGCTCTGGGATGTTGGTGGGTTTCCTCACATTAGCTGCTCACTTCAGGTCCTTCCACAACATTTCTGTTGGATTAAGGTCAGGACTTTTGACTTGGCCATTCCAAAAACATTAACTTTCTTTAACTATTCTTTGGTAGAACGACTTGTGTGCTTAGGGTCATTGTCTTGCTCAGATTCTGTTCCACCTTCTTTGAGATTCTGTTCATGGACAGATGTCCTGATGTTTTTCTTTAGAATTCTCTGATATAATTAATAATTCAAGATAGGTCCAAACCATGATACTACCACCACCATGTTTCACAGATGGAATAAGGTTCTTATGCTGGAATGCAGTGTTTTCCCTTCTCCAAACATAACGCTTTTCTTTTAAACCAAAAAGTTCTACTTTGCTCTCATCCGTCCACAAAACACTCTTCCAATATCCTTCTGGCTTGTCCATGTGATCTTCAGCAAACTGCAGACAAGCAGCAATGTTCTTTTTGGAGAGCAGTGGCTTTCTCCTTGCAACCCTGCCATGCACACCATTGTTGTTCAGTGTTCTTCTGATGGTGGACTCATGAACATTAACATTAGCGAATGTGAGAGAGGCCTTCAGTTGCTTAGAAGTTACCCTGGGGTCCTTCACCAACTATGACACGTCTTGCTCTTGGAGTGATCTTTGTTGGTCGACCACTCCTGGGGGAGGGTAACAATGGTCTTGAATTTCCTCCATTTGTACACAAATCTGTCTGACTGTGGATGGTGGAGTCCAAACTCTTTAGAGATGGTTTTGTAACCTTTTCCAGCCTGATGAGCATCAACAACTCTTTCTTTAAAATAAAACAGGGGAGCCCACTCACACCTGATTGTCATCCCATTGACTGACTGAAAACACCTGACTCTAATTTCACCTTCAAATTAACTGCTAATCCTAGATGTTCAGATACTTTTGCCACTCACTAATATGTAATATTGGATCATTTTCCTCAATAAATAAATGGACCAAGTATAATATTTTTGTCTCATTTGTTTAAAAACTGGGATCTCTTTAAATACATCTACTTTTATGCCTTCTGATGATGATTCTGAAATCTGATGATGTTTTAGGTCATATTTATGCAGAAATATAGAAAATTCTAAAGGGTTCACAAACTTTCAAGCACCACTGTATATTGAACATCCATTGTGTGATGAATATGACACTTTCCCCAACTGCATACTTATATGATAACATTGATAAGATAACATTTTTATCACAGTTTCATGTAACAGTCTAGCCAATGCCAGTAATTATATTATATTATATAATGTGGAAATTAAAATGATGTGTAAATATGCAAATATATCAGATTACATACAATCTGTCAATCTTAAAGGTACATTGAGCCCAACAGCCCCTCTTTTCTAAGGATTTCTAAGGCATTAATAGAAATATGTCATGTAAAGGTAACTATTTAATGGAATTGATCTGTGAAGAATGTTTATTTCTGCACTGAAATTAACCATTTTAGTGTCTGTGACATTTAAAGAGTAACAGTCTTGTAACATGTTCGCTTTAGAAATACTGAACCTTTAATTTTAGGTTAGACAACACTGCACACTGAATAGATTTTTGCGTGGACTGAAATTTCTTCCAGTTGATATACACACAATTATGTCAGTAATATGTATTCTTCTGACTTTTGTCTCTCAAATATGAGGGTTAAAATGTGAAAAAGTAACCATTAGTCTTTAAACATCAGATGTATAATATGAAGTTTGTATAAAATAAAGTGAATCACCGTTTCAGACATGTTTAATTTAAAGTTCTCTTGTTTCTTATGTTTTAAAACAGATAAATGTTGAAAACAGGTAAATGTTGCATTATTGTTACCCGTAGAGAAGCTGCAGCCTGGTAATTATTATTTGCATTGAGCTTGACAGACTCTGATGCATATGTTGTGCTTCCAGGGGCAAGTGTGTCCTTAAGAAAAAGGTTAACAGTGGTCTCTTGGTCTTGATCAAACATCTGCACCACCACAGTCTCTAAGGCGTCAACTCGGAGAGCTTTGGGTGCTGTGATGAGAAACCTAAGAAGCATTCAACTTTTTCAGTATCATAAGTACAATCTTCAGTACAATACTTGTCAGCGTCTTAGTAACAATTGGTTTGGTCAATGTACTTAAAAGAATAGTTTAAATAAATAAAAACTAATGACACTAACAGGTATTGGAAGTCAAAGTCAAATGCATTTCTATAGAGCATTGTCTCAATTAGCTTTACAAACCTCTAGACCCACAGCCAAAGATGACAGTGACAAGGAAAAACCTTCTAAACATGAGGAAGAAACCTTGGGAGAACCAACCTCCTTGGGCAACCTACATTTTATATGTATAAAACAAAACTAAATTACCTAAATAGTATATTTATAAAATAGATTAAATACACATATGTTAAATAGAATAAGTTAAAAAAGGGAACATAATGCAAAAATAGAACAGAATATATAGTAAATTAATACTATGGAAAATTAAAGAGAGAATACAATATTATGGAGAATACAAAACAAGAATATAATGCGAGGTTATATACATTACTGTGCGAAAGTCTTAGGCCACTATTACAAAAATAACTAATCAAGAAGGAGTTGTTGGAATCAAATGAAACTTTATATGTATGAATGTCATGAGACATACAGTATGTAAGTGATTACAATATTAGAGTGAAAGGATAAGTTTATAGGGGAAACCTGTACAAATTAAAGGAGGCTCTAGTACACATTTAGGCCACCTGGATACAAGATGAGATGTGAGATATGGTATCCTTTGGCACAGTTGCCCCCAGATGTTGCAGCTCATCCTGTAGATCCTGCACACTCGCAGGTTGCTGAAGCTGGTGTCCCAGCTGGTCCCATAAATGCTCGATTGGTGATAAATCTGGAGACCATGCAGGCCAAGGAAGTGTTGCAATCTGGTGGAGACATTCCTGGGAAACCCTTGCTGTGCTTGGGTGAGCATTATCCTGCTGAAAATGCCAGTTGGCATTTTTCAGCCCTGCTATGAAAAGCAACACATGGCCACAGGATGTCCTGCACATATCGCTGAGCCGTTAGTGTCCCTCGTATCACTACTAGGAGTGACTGACTGTTGTATGCAATGACTCCCGATTATCATCACACCATCAGTTGGGGCAGTGCATCGCTCCACTGCAAGAGCACGATTGAAGCGCTCACCACGAGGCCATTGTTTCCTGAAGCCGACCATTATCAGATCCCATACAGAACCTGGATTTGTCACTAAAGACTAGTTCTAGTCCATTGCAGTCCAGGTTTCTCGTTTATGACACCACTGCAAACAATGGGGACGTGGCTGGCTGTCAAAGACAGGGCATGTATTGGGTACCATGACAACAAATTTCCTTCTGTTAAATGCCTGAAAATGGTTGGGAAGAAACAGCTGT
Organism: Ancistrus triradiatus; assembly: GCA_025084515.1. Classification (NCBI taxonomy): domain Eukaryota; kingdom Metazoa; phylum Chordata; class Actinopteri; order Siluriformes; family Loricariidae; genus Ancistrus; species Ancistrus triradiatus. Next base: position 25,570 of record JAJAGP010004264.1, on the reverse strand, counting down.
GTGTAGTGAAGGTGCCAGCTGTGTCTGGAAGGTGGAGAATGAAACTGTGGGAGGTGCCCGTGCCTTTCAGTGGATCAAACAATCCTCTCTATCGGTGGTCTGTCTGGGCCGTCCAGAGCCTGTTTGCCATGTGTGTACCCTCACAGAACCACTGCTCCCAATGCCTCCTAACAGCTAGATCAGAACAACTGAAATGGTGGGAAATTCAACGAAATGACCATCCAGCTTCTCTCAGTCCAATGATGTGCCCCCTCTCAAAGTCTGGGCAAAATGTCTTTGAGTGTGTCGTAGAGGCATGTCTGGCAGTCAACGATCTCTCACCAAGAGCCTTTTTATAGTGGGAAGCACTGTTACGGTTTTTGTCCTAGTGTCTAATCAGACAACACCTGTAATCATTTACATATCTGCCTGAGATATAACTGAGTTTCACAGCAATCAGATATTATCTGGGTGCATTACATTTTTGTCAGTGAGTATATAAAAAAGAAATGTGTGCAAAGTCAAAACCAAAAAGAAATGTCGAGATTGACTTCCATTGGTTGTTAGTTACATTGGCCTCATGCCTCCAGTGCAATACTAGTAAATCAATTCCAACTCTAAAAATCACTCATTCACTTTCCATACCCACTAAATTTGGTTTGGGTTTGTGGTGGGCCGGGGCCCATTGAGCAACACAGGGTGCAAGGTGGAAACCAACCCTGGATGTAGCTGAAGTATTAAACAACTTTTCAATTAAAATCTATGTAGTTATACAGTGGGCAAAAAAAGTATTTAGTCAGCCGCTGATTGCGCAAGTTCTCCTACCTAGAAAGATGAGAGAGGTCTGTAATTTTCATCATAGCTACACTTCAACTATGAGAGACAAAATGAGAAAAAATATCCAAGAAATCACATTGTAGGATTTTTAAAGAATTGAATTGTAAATTATGGTGGAAAATAAGTATTTGGTCAATAAATTTGGTTGAACTCAATACTTTGTAGCATAACCTTTGTTGGCAATGACAGAGGTCAAACGTTTCCTGTAAGTCTTCACCAGGTTGGCACACACTGTAGCTGGTATTTTGGCCCATTCCTCCATGCAGATCTCCTCTAGAGCAGTGATGTTTTGGGGCTGTCGCTGGGCAACATGGACTTTCAACTCCCTCCACAGATTTTCTATGGGTTGAGGTCTGGAGACTGGCTAGGCTACTCCAGGACCTTGAAATGCTTTTGATGGAGCCACTCCTTCATTGCCCGAGCAGTGTGCTTGGGATCATGGTCATGCTGGAAGACCCAGGCACGTTCCATCTTCAATGCTCTCACTGATGGAAGGAGGTTTTGGCTTAGAATCTCATGATACATGGCCCCGTTCATTCTTCCCTTAACACGGATCAGTCGTCCTGTCCCCTTTGCAGAAAAACAACCCCAAAGCACGAGGTTTCCACCCCCATGCTTCACAGTAGGTATGGTGCAACTCAGAATTCTTCTTTCTCCAAACATGGTGAGTTGAGTTTTTACCAAAAAGTTCTATTTTGGTTTCATCTGACCACATGATATTCTCCCAATCCTCTTCTGGATCATCCATATGCTCTCTGACAAACTTCAGTCGGGCCTGGACATGTACTGGCTTAAGCAGGGGGACACGCCTGGCACTGCAGGATCCGAGTCCCTCTCGGCGTAGTGTGTTACTGATGGTAGCCTTGTTACTTTGGTCCCAGCTCTCTGCAGGTCATTCATCAGGTCCCTCCATATAGTTCTGGGGATTTTTGCTCACTGTTCATGATCATTTTGACCTCACAGGATGAGATCTTGCATGGGGCCAAAGATCCAGGGAGATTATCAATGGTCTTGTATGTCTTCCATTTTCTTACAATTGCCTGGTGCAGGCCTACAATTATCTTCCTGGTGTCTTTCGACAGCTCTTTGGTCTTGGCCATGGTTGAGTTTGGAGTCTGACTGTTTGTGGCTGTGGACAGGTGTCTTTTATACAGATAACGAGGTCAAACAGGTGCCATTAATACAGGTAACGAGTGGAGGACAGAAGCGCTTCTTAAAGAAGTTACAGGTCTGTGAGAGCCAAAAATCTTGCTTGTTTGTGGGTGACCAAATACTTATTTTCCACCATGATTTACAATTAAATTCTTTAAAAATCCTACAATGTGATTTCCTGGATTTTTTTTCTCATTTTGTCTCGCGTAGTTGAAGTGTACCTATGAGGAAGATTACTGACCTCTCTCGTCTTTCTAAGTAGGAGAACTTTCACAATCAGTGGCTGATTAATTACTTTTTTCCCCCACTGTAAGTCGCTCTGGATAAGGGTGTCTCCTAAATGACTTAAATATAATGTAATCATCATGTACGACAGTTACACAAGAAGTTAAAACAATAATATTAACATTACCATTTAATAATAATATAAATGTATACACTTACGTTCCAACATTAGCTTCCGTCCAGGACAACATGTGTATTACACAGAGCAGAAATAAAAAGCCCGTCATATTGCCGCCTGTTAAGTTCACTGACTGACAGATGAAGCTCAAAGCTTCTCAACAGCTGCCTTTTTACTTTTTTTCTTTAGTTAATCATCAACCTGACTGTCTCATGGTGCAAGACCTCCCAAATAATCCAGCTATTAGGATAAAACATGAACCTTGGAATGAAAACACTGCACTGTAAACATTGTAAACTGTTATTTACCAGAATATGTGAAAGTTAACTGCAAACTGATGCTGTTACCCAAATACTTAAAGAGAGCATATTGTTTATATTGAATAATAATGTCGGAATGGATTCAGATTTTATTTTTACCTTTGAGATTGTAAGGAGACTCACATTCAGTTTCTGGACTTTGCTGTTTTGTAGAACGTTAATAAAACTTGTGCAGTAGTGCTACAGGGGGCTTCTGGTTACTGCAAGCTGATCACTTAAATACAAGCCATTGAAATGTTACCCCAACAATGCCATATTTAAAAGTGGTTTGCTGAAACACAGTGTATTTGCTGTTGCACTGGGTTTTTTTCTTCTTGCGCAAGACAAACTATGACTTTTGGGAAGTCAGCTGCCGTATTGAAAGACTGAGCCAAATACACAGTGCATATACTCACCATTTACAGCAGATAGCACATAAAAGGTACAGCTGCGACCAAAAATCTGAGACCACTAGTGAAAATGCTGCATTTTTTTGTATTTATACAATGTTTTCCATCATATAATCAGTATAACAATCTGGGTGACAACTTAAATCTTTTTAAAAAAATACAGAACTTTCAGAATTTATTAGTGTTTGGTATATGCTCTCTCAGCTAAATCCCATTGAGTATTTATGGGGGAACTTAAAGAAGAGAAAGCCAAACATTCAATTAATAAAATTTGTGAACTGCGGTAGCCTAGCGGTTAAGGTACTGGACTCTGAAGGTCCAGGGTTCAAATCCCACCTCTGCCAAAGCTGCCACTGTTGGGTCCTTGAGCAAGGTCCTTAACCCACAATTGCTTGGATTGTAAGACTGTATCAATTGTAAGTCGCTCTGGATAAGGGCGTCTGCTAAATGCTGTAAATGTAAATGTGAAATCATGCTGGGATAACAAGTATCATCAGATTTTGCTTGACAGCTCAAGTGCATCACTACAGCAAAAGGGGAACATACTAAATACCAGTAAATGATAGAATAGTAAAATGCTGTAATAATATCTTTAAGCAGTATTAATTAAGACTCCAAATCAGAAAACATTGGGACAGTAAGGAAAATGCAAATTAACAAATCAACATTTACTTTTACTATTGATGGCAGACAGTATGAACCTCAGTTCTTTCATGTTTTGTTTTTTCAACATAATTTCATTTCTTAATAAACATCCATTATTGTATTTCAGGCCTGCAACACATTCCAAAAAAGTTAGGACGGGGGCCGTTTAGGGCTAGTAATGAGGTAAAAATATTAAATAATGATGTGATTTCAAACAGGTGATTATAATCATGATAAGCAGTATCCACAAAAGGCTTAGTCTTTGTGGAGCAAAAATGGACAGATGATATCCAGTTTGTCAGCAAGAAAGGCTGGGAATGGATTTGCATATTTCTTCCTCTACAGCAAATAATATCATTGAATGATTCGAGAAATCTGGAGGAATTTCAGTGCATAAACTGAAGACCCGTGATTTACAATCCCTAACACGGCACTGCATCAAGGACCATCATTCATGAATAGCTGATAGAACCACATTATTTTGGGAAAGCTTTGTGAAGCACTACAATACAAAGTTATGTTCACATCTGCCACTTAAATCTTTACTGTGCACAAAACAAGCCCTAAGTAAACCATGTATAGAAGTGGTGTTGAGTTCTCTGGTCTCATGAGCATCTGGGATGGAACATCACATAGTGGAAATGTCCATTGTGGTCAGACCAATCAATATTGTAGATCTTTTTAGGAAGGAAAGGATGTTGTGTGCTCCAGACCAAAGACATTACAAAATGGTGAAAGCTTTAGCATCCCAACATTTCTTGGAATGTGTTTTTCAGGCCTCAAATGCAGGAATGGATGTTTATTAACAAATGAAAAACATGAAATGTCTTGGGTTCATACAATCTGCAATAAAATAAAAGTCAAAGAAACAATGTATTTGTGTGTGTGTGTGTGTGTGTGTGTGTGTGTGGTTTTTGGGAATTTCCATACTTTTTCTCCAATGTCCATAACTTTTTTTCTCATTTGGGTTTGTTTAAGCTACACAAATAAGCCAGCATGTGCCAACCTACCAAAGCTGAATAAAACAGTCTTGATTTAGCAGTGCAGAGATGCAGCCTTTACAAAAAGTGATTAAGTAAATCATTTATTTGCATACAAGGTCAGTATCCAAAGGGTTTCATAATAGCAAACATAGTATACATTATATAATAGAGCCAATCCATTATTTTCTGTTTTACATTTTACATACATACACAAATAAAGTGACTGTGGAGTAAATTGTAGAAGTACGCTTTAAAACCATATTCACATTTCTTTACATAGGCCTACTTTATATGCTACACATAATTTACAATTCTGTGCGTGGAGGCATGCAGGTCACTAGATGGTGCTAATGAAACACGTCCATTTTTTGGTCAAAGACGCACCACTTGATGCTCGGGGCATGTTTTTTTTATGGATATAAAGTTTTGACGCCTTCAGAAAAAGACATTTTACATGCTGCCACGCTTTAACACTATAACAACTTTGCATGCAAAGAGAAATACACACGTTAACCAACCGGACCTGACATTGCTCTCTCGTGCGAGCCACATATAACACGTATGACAGGTAGACCCATAGCACTCCGGCTCCAAGCGCGGTGTACACCGAGTCCCATACAGCCAACAGCACGAACCATGTGCATCACCTAGGACTCGCATCTTCATCATCATCACCATCACCAGTCTGCCCTATGAGGCGGTAAGTCTGAAGTACTGGTTTGAAAATAACGGGCACCTCTATCGCCTCATAACACCATGGTAGGTATGTGGTGCACCAAGGAGGCCGGATGCGGCACGGCTGCCATCTGGGGAGGAGGAGGTGGTGACGGGGTCTGGAGCCCCACGACAGCCCCACCACTGGGTGGACGGTGCCTGGCGCTTTTCTGGTGCGCGCGCAAACCTGCCAGCTGTGAGTAAGCGCTCTGGCACACGTGGCACTTGTAGGGGCGCTCACCTGTGTGCAGGCGCACGTGGTTGCGCAGCGTGGACGACTGACTGAAGCGGCGGTTGCAGAAGCGGCAGACGAACGGCTTGTCCAGGGTGTGGATGCGCATGTGCGAGCGAAGGTTGCTGCGCGAGTTGAAGCCGCGGTGGCAGATGACGCAACGCATACGGCCCACTGTAGCCAGGGCCGCGCTCGTGGCCGAGCTGTCACACACGTGGAAGTCTTCTTGGAGAACAGAAGATGCAGTGGGGAGGTCAGTCACCATAGTACAAGAATTCATTTAGCTAGATGATATAGATTAATCGTAGCATAAATCCTGGTTTGGAGAAATGCGAAATGATAATGGGTAAATGCTTCAAACTCATTAAAGAAATAATTACCATTTTTATGCTTCTTCTGGTGTTCCTCTTCAATACCAGGAACTCCAGGAATGCCCAGGAATGTGTTGTGGGAATTTCCATACCATACCAGTAATTCTTGATCAGGTGGAATTGTCTGAAGAGAAGATAGCAAAATCAACATTTAGGTAATTATTATTTAAAAACATTTTTAAGTGAGAACGCCATTGCTTAAATGCATATAATGTTAAATACAGAACCGTACTATAAAACTGGTTAGTGCGCATGCGACCTCAAGTGTTTTCGTTGTGTAGATTTTAATTGCCAGTTTTCTTTTAATGAGCAAGATAAATGTAAACACGCATCATATAGACCTTTTAGTTACACAGACAATCAATTCGTTGATTTTAAATATAACCCTAACTATGTAGTATGCATGCAATGCGTCTATTAATGTCTGTAAATGATATTATTATTATTATTATTATTATTATTATTATTATTATTAGGCATACCTCTACTGCTTTGTAGAATATGCTACTTCCAATCTGCACAACCTCCAAGTTCTGCTCTTGCTCATTCCGGGCACATTTGATGTAAGTCATCCAGCTGCGGTGGTCTTCCTGACTGGCATCAATGAAATAACGCACGGTGCCATCCTCATTGAAAACCTGAGCACAAGCAAAAAACACCAAGATGAACACTTCATCTTCAAAACGTCAACAAACTCGTTCCAGACCCTATTAAATCCCGTAATTCGTGCTGCTAGTCTGTAGACACTTGTTGCTCTCACCTCCCACATGAGGTTGTTGTTCTTGAAGAGGTCGACATGCTCAGGTGCGATGACCCTGCCCGTGAAGGGTCCCATCTCCGTGCCTGCCTTGATCCAGGTTTTGGAGAAGATGCCCAGACCTTCACCTGGGATGGAGCTTTGTGCAATGATCACCTCACTGGGCAAAACGAGGCTCGACAGCTTCTGTACTTCTGCAGTAAGGTATACGTAAAAAAAATCGATCAGAAAGCGGAATTAGAAAAGAATATGTAGAAAAAGGAGTCCGAAAATGTGTAGTCCACTTAAAAGAGTGGATTGTGAGTTAGTAATAATAGCAAATGAGAGTTGAAGTGGAGAAACATGGACTGGATAAAGAAGTAACAATAAAAATCAAGATAAAACAATAATAAAATAAAGATCCACTGTGATGCCACAAAGCCGTTTATTTTGCCGCAGGTTGTACCAGCAAATCCTCTTATGGAAAAGCTTTTGCATGATTACGCTACAAATAAGTGTCTCGCGCATTATGCACGGCAACAGGACTCCGACAATCTCGGCATGGCATGAAAAAGCTGGCGCCAAATGAATGTTAAATACTCTTTTCTAGTAATGAAAGGACTAAATTTGTTATGCTTTCAGTGTGAATGTGAAGCAACGGCTCCATCCACGCTTTTGAAAAGAAGCTCATTCCACACTCGTTATCCAATAAAAAAGTTTGCAGTAATAAGTTTTGCACTGGATGAATCGGACCTTTTTTTTAACATAGGCAATGAATTCGGGCTAAATTATGTAAAGGAGATTAGGCAGCTGACATGGCGTGACTGAATTAGCACTTCACATGATAAAGCTTCAACGATGAACTTTTCCAGTGTCGCGAAAAGTATGCGCGTCCCGTGGCTGGACGAATGAACGCTGTTGTAAATAATGGCCCTTTTTTCGGTCTATAGTCCTTATCCTATTGGAAACTTTCTCAGGTCGAGCGCAGCGGCAAGCAAATGAATTTAATAGCCTGATTTATGTCAGCTCCTGTTAGGCTGTGAAAGCGCAGACAGCAGAGCGCAAAACCCACCGGGAATTCAAGTGCGCAGGTCTGCAAAGTAGCTACGCTCGGAGGAAAAGTCAATTAGTGTGTTGGATAAATTGCGTTTTGGATATTTATCGGAGCATTTCAGGTATTATTTGAACAATTAAAGCTTGAGACATTTCAGCACCAATTCATTTTTCTCATGTTCAGATAACCGTTGACAGGTAATGAATTCGAAAGATTCATTAGTAAAAAGTGTTATTAGTAGTTATTAACTTCTTAAGTATAATGCATTGTATTACTTAAATGGTTACATGGATAGACTTTACATTGTAGTCTACACTTTGGACGTGTTGTACTTTAAGATTAAGATTAACTTTGCAGGAGTGTGTCACCTTCTGCAAATGCAGTATATATATAGTTTATTGCATTGCCAAAAGCCAAAAGACACAACCATTTATTGCAGTATTTTACGCATCCATTTGATGCGTTTTTTCACCATAAAGTTTGGATGACAACACAAATCTATGTGGTTACAGCAGAAATACATGCAAGACCTCATGCAGTTTTAGATCTTAAGGAAATGAGCTATTTGGCACTCACCACCGGAGAAGGACTGTGCCAGCACTTCGGCTGTGAAGGCGGTTTTGGGTCCGACGGTGCTGCTCTTCTCCTCGAACAGATGCTCACCCAGCGCGTTTCTCCACCTGCCGTACAAAAAGCTGTGCAGAATATCTGAGGTGATGATGTCGGAGAGAGCCAGGCTGTGCGGCTTAAATCCAGCCTTCAGGGCCATTGCTTCTGCTGGCAACACTGAACCCATAATCTCTGCTGTCTCTAGTTTCCCTTTTGGTTTAAAAAGTATCCCTTAAAAGCGTGGATTGTTAAACTCATTCAAGTCTATTTCGAAGCCGGCGTGTTTTTGTAAAAGCGGCGCAAAACAATCAGACTAAACTCGACCTGTCCTCGTCATGCGCGGTGTTGAAAGTGTTTGGCCCCTGCAGGCTCCCGGTGGGCTTTATATACGCGTTAGGGTCTGACCTGCGGTAATTAGTTATTAATGACCCTCCCCTTGTGTGTTGTGTGTCGGTGGATTTGTTCTTGCACAGGAGGGGAAGACGTTTGCACTTTATTGAGTGGCCACTCGTTGAGTATGGATGAGACAGAAAAAACTGGTTGTGTGTGTGCGTGTTCAATAAAAAAAAAGTTTTCTCAGAAATAAGCAGCCCACACTGGGAGGCTCTGCTAGGAGAAAAAAATCTAAGCACACAACACGGGCTCTCAGCATGAAAACAAGCTGGAAACGTTGGCTGGATTAAAGGAAACAATGGCAGTTAAATTTAAGAAATGAAGTTAAACCACTGCAGTGCTTTTCTTACTTCACTGTGACGAGTTATAATCAATCAGTGCTTGCAGAAAAAAATCTGGAAGAAATGCCACATCTTGTATAAGTTGGGCACGTGTCTCATAATTAAAACAAGTTTTAATGTGTGTATTTACACATTTGAACTATTTTTTTAATTTTTAAAACTGTACTATATAACCCCTTATCATTACTTACTAATCATATCGAAATTAAAAGCATATATTCCAGTTGAATAGATTTTAATGAGGTGCTTAAGCACAATAATGTGTAAAGCCGTTTGGGTCAAGTCCTTTATTTCGGCCTTTTTCAGGCCAAAGTGATTTAATATTCATGGATATTAATTTAAAGTCTTTGCCATTGTGAAAGGGGAATATAGGCTTTTCTGTGAATAGATCCACGTCTTTTTCTCTTCTTTTTTTCAGGGTTGATGGACTGAGCTTAAATGGGTAGTCCCCCCCCCAAATGCACCCTCCCTTTCCAACAGGGAGGACATCTATATTCCGTTCCCCGACTTGCAGGGTTTCCCATTCAGCTCATTCCGAAATAATGTCGCCTGCAAAAATCAATCTTTCACGGTGTTTCTATGAGCGAGATCTGACATCCATACACTCGTCTTTTTCTTTGGGACGACTACAAGGGAATGAATGGTCCGAAAAAAAACACAAAATCTGGTCAAGGTTGGGGTCTGGGAGAGAGGACAGGGGGACACGGGACAGGAGCGTAAACTGTGGCGTGAACAGGCAGAGAGACTGTAGGTGAGTGGCAGGGCACGAAAACAGATTAGGACTCAACAGCTGCTTTTTTGGGGGGCATTAACCCCCTCCAGATCTTCTCCCCTATTTGTATTCGTGCCTCATCAGTGAATGAGATTTGCACACGGAGAGAGATTGATTTATATTTATTGGAGTTGAACATTTATTGCACTTTTACTGGTTTCACCCACAGAGATTATGCTTCGAGAAAGAAGTTCGAAACGGAAAATATAATTTCTCAGAATCCCAAATAAAAATTAGACACGCAAATATATAGCCTACACACGCACTTTTAAAATAGTTAACCAATCCAGTTCTATATTCGTTTTATAAAACACGGGGAAAATAAGCTGAAAATGTAAACTGGACAGATGTTGCGTGGGAATCATAAATATCTGTTATTTTCTATTCTATATCTTCTATTTTTTGTTGTGTTGTCTTTACAATAAATAGGTTCGATGACATAGAAAGTTTGAGCGCACTCAACAAATGCGTAAAAGCGCAGTTAATTCTGAAGTTTTGGGACAAACTAACACAAACCGTTTAAATGGCTGGTTTAAAAACCACCATTAATGATCATGGACTTCTACATCAGACAACTGATTCTTAGCTCTTTATCACTATTGATTCTAAAGTCTCAGCCACAGGGATGAAAGCGATCACTTGAAAATCGATTATATTATGGACCTATGTGTACAGTGCAGTTGTGGGCACGGAGTTTGAACACTTGTTTGAGAAACTAAAAGGCAGAATAAATGAAGCAAAGATTTGGATATTCAGTCGCAGCTTAAAATCATTGCAAAAAGGAAAAGCTGCATTTGAACCTTAAATGGAACTGGTGAAACAAGTTGCAAAATAAGTTATGCCGAGGACAGAGATTGGCTTTTATTGAAATCCTACACTGCAAAATGAAAAAAAAACTTGCATTAACATTTAATTTTAAATCAGATGGAAATGATAACGTGGGCTTAAATGTAGGGCTAATAAAAGCCGTACAAAAAGACGTTCTCCCTATGCGTAAAGCACTTAGCATTCATGGCCGTATCTTGCTTTCCAGAGCGCTTCAGTTTGCACAAAGCAGCAAGCTGTTTCGGGCTGCTTTTATCACAAAAGAAAGGAGACAAAAATCCAGGAATAATGGAGATTTGCAAATGTTTTTCAACTCATCTGACTCAATGAACACTGGATTTTTCCAGCCTAAGAAAAATAGGCGACTTGGCCTGCAGAGCTGAATTGGGAGCGTGGAGAAAAGAGAGGTGGGTTTTATGGTTGGATATAAAATTTAATTAGCGTAGTACAGCCCTTGAAAGACAATGGGGGGGCTCAATATGTACCCAATCTGAATCTCACTTGGGATCCAGACTGCCGAAAGTCAAAAGAAGTAGAGACAGAAAGGCGAGCTTTTTTTTTTTAAGACGAGCTTCAGAGAAAAGGGGGAAACGACCGAGGCAGGTGACTGGCACGCGTAAAAACAAGGGGGGACACTTTTGGCACACAGCTGATTATTTGAAGGAGAGAGAAGACAAAACAAAATAAAAATAAAGGTTTCCTCAGGTTCTTCAGCCACTTAGACCAGCTGAGAGAGCGAATAGAGCCGAGGAGAAAACGGTAAACGCGGGGGAGCTCACAGACGCGCTCTTGGGAACACATCCAAATGGCGGATGAACACCGCCAACCAATATCATCCCTCCATCATTAATGCATATTCATCATCTTTTTCCCCCTTAACAACATAAAGCCGGATCGACGGGCGCTTTTTCAGGGACCGACGGCGCTGAAGGACATGCGCAAAAAGAAAGGAGTCGAGACGCGCCTGTTTGGGACCGGAGCGCATTCATTACTTTAATGAACCCTGAGGGATAAAGTTTGAACACGCGCACTGCTTCCTTTTGTCAGAATAATATTTTGAGAATTATTTTTTAATCGAGTATGGCAAAAAACTAGGCTAAATTCCACCCAAACCTGTGAGGTGTTTATTTTGCACAATTTAGGCCTGCTGAATTTGATCGATAAGCATTAGAGTCCATGTCCAGCACCGTTCAAAGCTACGAACGGTGATATGTTAGTGTTTTAATGGTATTTCGCACACAATTTTTCACATTTTAATTTGACAACCAGCTGACAAATGTGAAAAAGTCATTTTAAAAGCACACAACAATACTTCTTTCCATACAGACGTTTTAATTGATCACAATAGATTTAAGACACACGATATAAAAACGCAGTATGCTAGTGAAGAACCCAAATACGAACCCAAGGGTCGTGTTTCAATAACGATTAATCTTGGCAAATTAATCACAACTTTAAGAACGACGTAACTCAAAGAAAGCCAGTTTCCCCAGAAGTGCTTCCCGGAATAACGAACGAGTTATAAAGAGGTTTGTTGACTCTGCGCCTGCGTGGTTTGGAAAAGCAGCACCAGTCTTAGGCCACTGATAGATTAGTTATACTATTGTTTCAGCAATGCTATAATAACCATATGTAATTATGTATCAGTCTCTTTATTAGAACACAGCCAGAGAATACATGAAACGTATAAGCAGCATTTAAAAACTGAAAAAAAAGCAAAAATCATAAAAAAACTTCTATAGGCTGGTATGTGTGACCGCTCCTTACACTTCGGACAGGTTCTTCGAGATGTAGTAGACCTGCTGTACATACATTTTCTCATTATTATATCACAGAAGTGTCATCGTGAAAATATTTAGGCTATTATAAAAAACTGAAAAGTATTTAAATCAGCAGTAGGCTCTATAAAGAAACTATATATGTGCACTCAATTAACCTTCCATGCGTCGGTCAGAAGCAAATCAGCAGCACAAACGGATTTGTTTCCTCCAGTATGACCTCAGCCAAATGCTAGAAGAAATTAAAAAAAGAAAAAAGATGATTTCCCAGTGCTTGGGAAAGTTCAACAAATAAAGAGGAAAAGAATAAATGGAATGATATTGCCAAGAACATAAGTGCCTGTAGAGCTATGAAAAGATCTTGCAATAAGATAAGAAAAAATTGCATGACTTTTCTAGTGGAGCTAAAAGAAAGGGGGGCAGTACTCAGGACAGAGAGGGTTATGACTGATGGAGGTCAGTTATCTACACCAGCCCTTACTACAGAAGAGGAAAAAGCACTGGGGAAGGCCCAACAGGAATTGGGGATATCTATATGTTCAAATGAGGTATCTCACTTTCACTGGTCCCATAAACTGAGTTGGTCATAGGGGTGCCATGACAGAGTGTCTTGGGCAGGAGTAGCCTGGCAGAGCCCATCCCTCTTACCCCATTACACGGAGTAAACCCACGTGACATGAGGCAGAGTCCGTGGTCGAGATCAAACCGAGGATCTCTGGAGCTGAGAGGTGACCGTGCTAACAGCGTGTGCCACCATGCCTCCCAGTTCCCATCTACCCCACCTCAGCCTACATCTCCTATGCAACCTTTAGCATGCAGCAGTCCTGGGTCATCACCTGGGCTCTCCTATGGGTGCAGTGAGGAGTTAATTGCCATACAAAAAGAAAGGCTGCAGGTAGAAAAAGAGCATCTACAGCTAAAACACAAAATATTCAAACAGAAGGAGGGGTACCATAAAGAGTTGGAAGAACTGAAGAGGGCCGAACCATGACATCATGGCCAAATTGCTTTTACTGGCAGAGTTTCAGCTGACCAGACCAGCTATTCATATGCCAGTTATTTGGTTAGCTCATGGGCATCACCCAGAGTCTGGAGACTTCCACCAGTTGCATAAAATCTGGGACTGTGGTGGTCTGGCTATGGACCAGAAGGTCAAATGTGCAAATCCTGCCTCTGCCATGGCCCTTACCCCACAACTGCTTAGACTGTAAGATTGTATCAGTTGTAAGTCACTCTGGATAAGGGCATCTGCTAAATGACAAAATGTAGATGTAAATGTAAATTGAAGCTGTCAGTTGCTGCATGGTGGGGCTAAGGGCAACATTTCTCCTGGTTCCTCTTGTCAACTCCTCCTGCACTAGGCCAAGGAGAGCCATGATCTTCCCGCTAGGCAGACGATATCTGTCACACAGCACATCAAGAGAGTTCATATTTAAACTGTGAGCTACATTAAGATGAATTGCCTGGCCTCGTGGAATGTCATCTTAAATGGCATCTCTGATCAGAAACAACATTCTTTATACATCTGACATCTGTCATTTATTTTATTTGCATGTGTACCTATACAACATAACCTTCTTACTTAAATCAGGTTACAGTATTTGTGTCATGTAAATGAAATGATTGAAACCCTGGATTAAAATGAAACAGTAAAATGAACATTTATGCCCAGAATTGGACTAAGGACCTTCAGGTTGGGATGCTATAACACTACCACCAGTGGCTCCCAACCTCTGCAGCCTTTTGTAGATACGAATATATGAGCCCCACTCCGACACACTTGCACACGTCTTTTGCTTCCAAACTCCACTGGAATTTATTATAAACACTGTAATTCGTACAAAACTGCAACTTTTTATGTAACAAAACAAAATAAAGTAACAAATGGCCTTTACAATGGAATTATTACACTTTAATTATCTATCTGAAATTTTTCTGTTTGAGATTTGTCTGGCTCAAACACGCCTCATTCATTTGCCTTGCCATACCTCCTGCAATAGCATCAACCCCCCTCTAGGGGGTGCTCCCCCGACTTTTCCAACCACTGCTTTACACCATGATACTTACAGCCAAAGGTATTTATTACTAGGAACATACAATCTAGGTAATTCGAGCTAAACAATGTGATTTTTGTTGCCATTGGATGTAGTGTAAGTGATGCATGTTATGTTTTCAAACATACTACAACTATTAATCTTCATTTGGGAACCCTGCCCCAGAACCCTACCATGACATAAACTAAACTCTAAACACAGTGACAGCTGTTTTAATAAATTCACAAACAAATAGCTGAACAGGAACATCTGGTAAGGAGTAATGTGTGCAAGAAGGTAGAGGTATTGCAATTTTGAAGGTTCTGATTATCTTCGTGCTCAAGAATTCCCTACAATAATTATCCTTTACCAAAAGTAAAAAAAAAAAAAAAAAAAACAATTATTATATTTTAATATTTTTCCCAAACATTGCCTAAAATACCAACTCTGTGTAGGATGATATAAATGATAAAAGGCAAAGCTTGAAACATGTCTGAAAGATCTTGTTAGATCAAAATGTTAATGCTTCTGATATAAATACCAAATGATTTCAAGAGCACTAATCAAAGTCATACATTATTTGAACTGTTTTATTAAATCCATGTTTGTAATATCTGCAATGGAAATGAGTCATTCCTCTTTTTTTCCTGTTCAAACTGCACCTTAATGAAGACCTTCCAGAGTTGTTTAATTCCCTCTGACTAATTGGCATGGTTAGTAAAATAGGAGCTAATTAGACAATTAATGGCAATGCTTCACATTCCTCTGACTTTCAATATTAATGAAAATGCTCTATGAGCAGGAAACAAAGCAGCGGATTATCTAGAAAGGAGATGATGGTAGCAAATTGCACTGTTCTTTTATTTGCTAACCGAGCTCACTGGTTCTTCTGAAAGAGTACACCCAGCCCTAGAAACATAGCAGTATTTAGTTTATATGTACACATGGGCTTAAAAATACCCATGGTTTATAGGATATACAATTTCGATGTACATTCATAGATTGTAATCTATTTTTAATCATGATAAAAAATCTTTAGAGTAGTGCTATTTGAATAGATGGATATGGAAGCAGCTGCTGACAGAGTGAGTGGGAGACGGAGACAGACCTGCACAGTGGGTGGACATGACAATGCTCACGGTGGACAGATTTAGCAAATCACCATGACGTATTATTAAAAGGGAAGGTGATTGATAGCACTTAGCCTGTGCTTATGTGGAGCACAGGCTCCGGAACCATTCCGATTGAACCACTTTTATTAGATCTTGCTGTGATACTAAAACGCACCGCTGAGCAAGGTTAGGTTTGCAAAGATTAACACAATCTGAATTGCACCATTTAAAACCACAGACCGAGGCCCAAACTAAAAGAGACTAAATACACAACAAAAATGAATTGGATATCAGCTGGATTGACATAGAAACAAAATACCTAACAAGGAACTGGAAACTCTAAGGAACATATTGGATTCAAATTTGCAGGTTGGCACAAAGAAGACTATTTAAAGAGGACTACATATGTATAAATACAAAAAAATGCATAGCACAAAAGTGTGCAAAAGTCTTAAGCCATTATTAGATTTGATCAACAAATTGTTGATGACTGGACCCAAAAATTTCATACTTGGATTTGTCACTCTATAATACTCTTATCCACTGATCCTTCCATTCCTGATGAAACATCTTCAGGTTGTAGAAGGGGTCAACTGGCAAACCCGATGAAGCTGGACAATGCGTGCTATTGCTCAAGTGTAAGGGGAGGTCACATACTGACACTTTAGCCATAGGAGCGGTTTTTATTTCAGATTTTATCAGTTTAATACTGGAAAACATTCTGTATTTCTAGTTGTCATAAATAAAGCGAAATAACATATCTCGGTCATTTTTACAATTCCTAAAATAATGGGAGTCTAATCTAATGGGGCACTAAGATATTTTGCACAGTACTCTATGTGAAAACTACAATGAATTGGGATGTTATAGGAGGAAAAGGGGCAGCCACAGTTTGGGAAATTGTAGGTGGATGGTGATAAGAGAATCTGCAAAAATCATGCAAAAAATCACCAAGGTCACCAAGATATCAGGACTACCACTGGTCAAGGTATTTAGAGACAGAGGAAAGTATCCGAGAAAGACTGATCAGGAGCAGGAATGGTAAGTGAGACACAGCTAGACATAATATTAGAGTCCTCGATATACCAACAAGCTCGAGCAGATTCAAACAATGAGACACTTGGGAGCAGAGGCATCCTAAACAAGGGCAGAGGCTATTTCCACTGCAAGTGTTTCTCAAAGCTGAAGCCGTGACAAGAAAAGCAACACAGCAAGCAATGACTGTTAACAAGTTCATAACAGTAATCTTAAGTAAGTTAATTACAAACAGGACAGTCTTGCAGCATCAGCTCACTCTATAAGTTTTATAAGTATTGCACTTGGAACACAAGAATATCAAGAAATCTGGCCTGTTCTACAGCATAGCAGCAGATCAAGAGCTACTTACAACTGAGCAATCAGGATGCCTTAACGTGACTACAACAATGTCAAGTGCAGTAAAAGCACAAGTATGTTTAAATGGATGTCTTAATTATTCAAATGTGTAAAGAGAAAGCAAAAACGTAGCTAATAAAATAAATGAATTGCATATTACTAGACAAACGTATCATTTTTTGATATGAGCAAATATGTGCGAATAGCTAAATAACAATAACCTTCCATGCAAAAGCCAGGAAAAAAGCCAGCCTCAAGGTTTTGGCTGACCCTGCATTTACTTCATTTACCTATTATTTATTGGAGATGCCACTGATAATTATTACCAGTGGATCGTGACATTTACAAGACAAAAAAATGTTGCACTTGTGATCAAAACAAAAGCACTTTCAAAGCGTAAAACAGTGCTAATGGAGCTTTACTCAAAGTTTTTCAGCTCAAGGCAATTCAATGGCGTGCACTTAAGAGCAACAATTCAATAATCAAGACAGCCAATAAAGGTCTACTGTGTTCAGGACTTAAAAAAACCAAGAACTAAAAGCAAAATGCCCATTTATCCCACCAGCCGCTAAATTTTTAATCTGTGGTTATCTTGCTCAAGGTCAGAGAGATAAATGTATGTTCATATGTATTTACAGGTCCACTTAAGAAGATATTTCCTCCCCTAATCTATCTGCTTTTATTACTGCTTGGCACCACTCTCACTATTCAATTAAGGGACACCTTCTGGGTCATTACAGAATAAATACTCATTTGCTAGTGATGCCAAATGTGCTTTTAGCAAAAGGGGTTTTCATGTCTATTAGTGTAGTGTGCATACAGAGCATCTGCCCAACAATTCCCATGCTGCCTTTCTCATAACATGGCCCCTCCCTCTCTCTCTGGCTTCCTGTCTCTAACTTTTAAAATGCCCACTTAGCTCTCCCGCACTGAATATCAATTTTAAGTTGTTGTCATCTGATGTGTAATTACTGGTAAGGCCTGCCGGCTGACATCATCTCTGCTGTAACCACAGGGAGCGGGGTGGCATGTGGGTGCAGTTCAAACCGACGGGCAGGACAGAAGATGTTTGTTTTTTTCCCTCCCTAAAACCTACTCTCTACACTTAATTGTTGAACTCTAATCTGGTGCATAACCCTTCACTAAATGATTTTCTCAGTCGTGTTTTAATGTTTCTAGGGTTGTAATTAACGACCCCTGGTATCATTAAGGGATCTGAAAATATGCTGAACCTGAGCCTTTCATTGAAACGACTGACCTTTTGACTTTAGAAAAGTAGAAAGTTTGGCCATATTTTTCACTCAGCTTCCAAACAGGATCTGGTCCCCTTTGTACAAATTGCTGTCTGTTGTTATGCAGCAGTGAATATAGAAACGGCACAGTATAGTCCAGCCTGACATGGCCTGATAAAAGGGCCGCAACTCCTCTCTGCATTTTCTCCTAACATCCATGAAAATGCGACACAAAACCAGACACTGTTCCCAGTACAGAGGAGAAAGGAACACCAGCAGTGTATGCCACCCCTCCTCGCGACCTGCGTGTGGGGGGTAGCAATTAACCACCAGGCAAAACACAATCATTCCAGCAAAAGACAGAGGGGAAAAATTCAAGCGTATCCCCTTTCTCCAGCTTGGCAGATTGCACCTCTTTTCATCCCACGCTTTCACAAATGAGTTTCCCTTTTTCCGCAAAGGACGGTCAATGCCCAGACAGCAGCCCCTTTTTCAGGCCCGGCTCAAAAAAAGACAGCCAGAGATGTCCGAACATCAATTACATGTTTGTTCACTTTTGGGTGACACTCGGTTGACCCCTGGAGAACCTACCCTGAAAGGGCCGCGAAAAGTCTCCTCCTCCTGCTGCCCGTTTCCCGGTACCAATAGACTACCCTCAGGCCATTAACCCATTGTCAACCAAATGCAACTTCTGCATTAATGAACCTATTATGAGGTCTGCAGTCAGAGAATGAGAAAAATAAAGACACCTACTATTCAATTCATGGAGTGGGCCTTGGCAAGAAGACATAATAAGAGACTCTCATTGAGGAGCCTGAAAGAACAGAAATTTGTGAAGGAATTTAAAAACGGTTGCAAAGTTCTAGGGATTAAGCAAGTATGCAATTAGACAGCACTATTTTCAGTTGGCAGGGATAGACATTTTTGTTAACATCTTATCTTCGTTACCATGAATCAGCCCCATACAGGGATCCGACACCCATTTAGATCTCCGAGTCTCGTTCAAGGACGTGGCGCGATAATCAATTCTCATTTTTAGAACATACATAGTCATTCCTCTTTGCATTCGCATTCTTGCACATTAAACTTTGTACACTTTGTGCTGAATGTGCAGGTTATTGGGCACCTCTGGTAAGTGTGCTCCAGAGAGCTGAGTCTGATGGAGGCAGAAGGTCCATGGCGCCGGCTGTGTGTGGTATCGTAAAGACATTAATCACTCCTCACCAAAAGCCTCTGCTGACAGCACCCAGACCGGCTGACTTCCATCTATATTGGCCTGTTTCTTATGTTAATGCAGGAGTGGGGCCCACTGAATATCGCCACTATTTGTCAAATTCTCTTCCACACAGAAGGGACTTGACATTTCTACTGCTTTTTAAAAAGCATTATCATAGGTGGAGCTGCCACCCGGCCATCCATCCTCCACCCTGCAACACAAACATAAGCCCTGGCGCAACTTGCTCGCTCACTGCGACCAATGGCCCATCCCTAAATGGTCAATGACTTTTAAATAGCAGGCAATAGAGTGAGCATGAATGGCAAACCAGCTAATTTGACTCTGTCATTCCCTCATTCGAGTCCATCGCCTTGAAAACGGCTCTCATTAAAAGCCAGAGGCAATCTTCCAGATGATTGAGGGCTGTTATTATGAACCTCAAACAATTAATGTCACATTACTTTAAGTGCATTATTCCCTTCATTAGGCATCTTACGAAGAGACCCATTGGAACTTTTAAAAGCCATATATACATGAGCAGAGCTTGAAATGGAAGAAAAGAGAAAGGCCAAGAAACAGAAAGACCGTGTTGGCCACCCAGGTGCATACAGCTATCATTATATAAATCAAAAATTATTTCCTTTTAAAGTAAAAAGTGGGGGAAAAGTATGCATATTGAGAGTAATTAACATAATAAAAGCCTTTCACATGTCTCAAAGCTCACTTGAGAAAAGTCAGTATATCATTAGAAAGTACAAATTGTGTACTTGTAAGATCTTTGGGACAGCAGTGACAGAAGGCTTGTACAGTATTTCAATTCATTCCATGACATTGTGATTGTTCACTGCTCTGCTTTCTTGAGTTGATAGACACTGATCCTGCACGCTGTATGAGGCTCTGTGATAAGAAGAATCCATAGAAAATGGAAATCTGGACTGTGACTGTGCTGGATAATATTAGACTTGTGTGATGTCTGCTGAAATGCATGAGGACGACTAACATTTTTATGTAAATCTGACTACGTCATTTGTGGACATTTTTGCAGTCCTTCTTGTTCATGTCATCTAGACTCAAAGCTCAAATCGAGCAGAATTGGGGCAAGGAAAAACTCCCTAAATATTACAAGGAAGAAGTCTTGGGAGAACCAAGACTCAAAAAGGGACACAACCTCCTCGGGCAGCCTAGATGATATAAGTAAGAATTAAACTAAGTGACCTAATTAATACGTTTACGATAATTGTTGAATTATCGTAGGTATATAAACAGAAGCTAAATACAAAATTAAATTAATTCAATAATTAAATATAGACTATAAAAATTGACAAATAATACAATATTATGAAGAGTGTAATAAAATAGAGAATATAAGACTATAGAATGTAAGACAATAGTATATATGAATGAAATATTGAATATATTAACAAAGAGAATATCCGCATTATTTAATCCAGTTATTATAGGCTCTTGTGTCCTCAGCGGGAAAGTTTTGCAGGCATGGCATCATCAGTCAACCGGACGGTTGGAATCATTGCCCTCTGATGTGATCTGGGTAACGGTATAGGGACTGGAACTGATGATGGAAGCAAAGCTTGAGTGAGGAGCTGGAGCTGGTATCGGAAAAACAATGATTAAGAAACCATGTCTGTTTATGTATTGATCATTTAAAATTACACTGTTTATTGGAAACTGATATTATGGAAAAATGTTTCAGATTATAATTATTATATATTTACCCATGTTTCAAATAGTGCAGAGCTGTTATTATGAACCTCAAACAATTAATGTCACATTACTTTAAGTGCATTATTCCCTTCATTAGGCATCTTACGAAGAGACCCATTGGAACTTTTAAAAGCCATATATACATGAGCAGACCTTGAAATGGAAGAAAAGAGAAAGGCCAAGAAACAGAAAGACCGTGTTGGCCTACAGCATACAGCTATCATTATATAAATCAAAAATGTTTTCCTTTTAAAGTAAAAAGTGGGGGAAAAAGTATGCATATTGAGAGTAATTAACATAATAAAAGCCTTTCACATGTCTCAAAGCTCATGTGAACATTTCATACACTTTAAATCATCCATCCTACATTTAAGTCAATTGCTTTGAAGCATAAATGCTTTATTGCATACAGTACACCACTGAGCCAAAACAAAAGCTACTGTGGCATTACATTACATTTACAACATTTAGCAGACGCCCTTATCCAGAGCGACTTACAATCCAAGCAATTGTGGGTTAAGGGTCTTGCTCAAGGACCCAACAGTAGCAGCTTGGCAGATGGGGGATTTGAACCCTGGACCTTCTGCTCCAGAGTCCAGTACCTTAACCGCTAGGCTACCACAGTCCTCAAGTACTATTATGGTATTATGGTATTATGGGATTATGGTAGCCTAGCGGTTAGGGGACTGGACTATGGACCACAAGGTCCAGGGTTCCAAATTCCACCTCTGCCAAGCTGCCACTGTTGGGTCCTTGAGCAAGACCCTTAACCCACAATTGCTTGGATTGTAAAACTGTACCAATTGTAAGTCGCTCTGGATAAGGGCGTCTGCTAAATGCTGTAAATGTAAGTGCAATAGTGGCACAGGTATGTTCGGAGCGCTTTTGCATAGACGGCTGCTGGGCAATGTGATGTGATGCACTGGGCAATGTTTTGCTGGGAAACAATTGATTCAATTTGTCATGCCAAATTTAACACGTCACATACGGAAACATTGCTGCACACAAGGTAGCCAAACTATTTTGGCTCATCTGAATACTGACAAGCCCACCGAGTTACATCCAGTTTAATTAATCACAAAAATACAATATAGTGGTACATCGGTTCTCAGCAAATCTGGTTCTCGAGGCATTTTACCTAGAAAAATTTACCTTGGTTCTCGCTGTTTGCTCGGTACTCTGCGCACTTGCTTCAACTTGTATGAGTCGAGCCACGGGACTCGTTTCAACTGAAACTCGATTAACAATTCACGATTCATGATTCAGTACACAGTGATTCAGCGAATCAGGTTCACAATAGCCCTTGCTCATTGAAGATCTCCACTGCGCTTATCGTGTTTTTCTTTATTTTTACATTTGTAGTACTGTATTCGTAATGCAAAGAAGTCTCCATGGGTCCTAAATAGGTTGGTTATAAGAGCCAACTGAAAGGAAATCAAGAATTGAATCCTCCAGAACACAGGCTGCAGTTAGCTTAGCAGCTATGCTAGCACCCTGAGTTCACCAAAAGAGTAAGTGTCTTTTACTTTTCACTTTCAATCCATTACTCACAAAATTTTTCAACCCTTTATTATAAGATAAGCTACATGTTAATGATTTTGGCCAACTATAGGTCAAGGTAAGTGTTTTAAACAGTATAGATCGCTCTACCAAACACTCATTAAACTCCTCAGTTCATGTTACATTTGACTTATGATGGATTTGTCAGAACATATCCCCATCATAAATCAGGGAGCTCCTGTACAATAGAACTCCATTAATGCATATAATGCCTTATACAGTGTGGATTTTCTGGGGGTCTGCAACAAATTAATTCAATTTACATTATTCCTTATAGGAAGAATTTGCTCAGTGCTCATCCTTTCAGTTCTCAACAAGCCTTCTGTAACAAATTAACAACGAGAACTGAGGTACCACTGTATATTGTTTAGATTATAACCTTAAAATAGAGCCATTTATATAGTAATGACAAAGTAGAATTGCTTTTCAAGTTGCAATTCTTTCAGAACCCATTGGAACTACCAGGAGTTCTGCATTAGTCACAAAATCATCATAATAGGCACACAGTCCTATTATGTAGGCAACACAGTGTATAATAACCGTAGAGGTAAAACCTCTTTTAGAAGCAATAATGTTTTCTTCAGCTGAACAGTCTTGCACAACAGTGAGGAGGAAGGACCCCAGGACTCTGAATGTGTTGGTCTATTATTATGACTTGGATGAAAATCAGACCGCAGGGTATGAGTAATTAATGCAGAAAAATCAAAGAGTTCGCCGACTATTTCTTGTAAGCGTAAGCACAAAGCAATCACAACTGAATGCAGCCAAGTACACAATGTTTTAATGTCAAATGGACTCGCAGTATCCCACTGAGCCTTGGCTGCACTTGTTTAGATGGGCTGGTGAGACAGTATATTGCGAGCGTGTGTGTTTTAAAAGAGACAGGAATCCATAAGATGTCTCAATCAATAACTACTTACAGTTTTGCAGTACATTGGGTAAACTGAGAATTCTTCTCTTTGATATTCCATCACTTCAAGCTGGTTACCCACTGTGAAGATAGAGGCTGAAGTCAAAATGAAAAGGGGGAGTGAGGGGTGAGGGTGCGGAGGGGGACTTGTTTGGATGAGAACGATAAGATCATTTCATAAGTTAATCAAACTTTTCATCTCCCTTAAGAAACTTAATACGAAAACAAATTTAGCAGACTGGGTGCCAAGCTACCAAATTGAAAGTGTAATGACCCAGGATTGATCCAATGAAAATGGAATGAGATGGCTTTGTCAATATTTTCAATAACAGACTCTCAGTCGGAGAGCCCGATGCAGCTGCTGGATCGACAGAACACACAATATATCCAGGCAGACTTAATAGTGAACAGTTCAGCACCTCTTGCTGATTAATAGGATAGCAAACTGGGATGATACATAGCAGCATTTATTCATTCTTAGCTCCAGCTACAGGTGATTGCAACTGCTAAAAGGTTATATGACAATACAGCACTTCTGGTTATATTTTTCATGGTTTCACCGCAGATAGGAGATATTACTCGAAAAACTATAGCACTATAGACTTTGGTGCTGGTCATACGAAATATTAAATGTCTTTCACTTTGACCACTGGCATTACGGTTGAGTTAAAGTCAGTGATCAGTCTCAGCTTTTGACAGGATCCCTGAGGGAAAACAAAAAATTAAATACAAATCAAAAGTACAAAAAAGAGCAACAAAAATCCACTTAAGGTGGCACGGTGGTTTAGTGGGTAGCACTGACAGCGAGAAGGTTCTGGGTTTGATACCAGGTGGAATGGTCTTGGTCCTTTCTGTGTGGAGTCTGCATGTCCTCCCAGTGTCTGTGTGTGTTACTCCGGGTGCTCCGGTTTCCTCCCTCAGTCCAAAGACAAGCGTTAGGTTAACTGATTACGCCAAAGTGGCCCTAATGTGTGTATGAGCGTGCGAGTGCGTGTGCCTACGATGGATTGGCACTCTATCTAGGGTTGTTCCTTGGCTAGGCACCGGCTCTCCCACGACCCTGTCCAGGATTAAGCAGAAAATAAATGAATTATCAATATCAAAGATAATCAAACACAGCGACTTACAACTGATACAATCCAAGCAATAGTGTGTTAAGGGCCTTGCTCAAGGACCCAACAGTGCCAGCTTGACACAGGTGGGATTTGAACCATGGACCCTTTGAATCCACAGGCCAGTACCCCAATCACTGAGCCACCACAGTCCCACAGAAAGAAACTGAGACTATAGCAAGTGAATGTTTGAGCTTGGTGGAGATGGGATTTGAACTCTTAACCTCTTGAACTCTAGCCCAGAGCTCTAACTGGTGAACGAACACTGCATCATTAACTTACAGTGGTGCTTGAAAGTTTGTGAACCCTTTAGAATTTTCTATATTTCTGCATAAGTATGACCTAAAACATCATCAGATTTTCACATAAGTCCTAAAAGTAGATAAAGAGAACCCAGTTAAACAAATGAGACAAAAATATTATACTTGGTAATTTATTTATTGAGGAAAATGATCCAATATTACATATTATTGAGTGGCAAAAGTATGTGAACCTCTAGGATTAGCAGTTAATTTGAAGTTGAAATCAGAATCAAGTGTTTTCAGTCATTGGGATGACAATCAGGTGCGAGTGGGCACCCTGTTTTATTTAAAGAACATGGATCTATCAAAGTCTACTCTTCATAACACATGTTTGTGGAAGTGTATCGAACAATAGGAGGCACGAACAAAGAAGATTTCTGAGGACCTCAGAAAAAGAGTTGTTGATGCTCATCAGGCTGGAAAAGGTTACAAATCCATCTCTAAAGAGTTTGGACTCCACCAAT
>JAJAGP010004263.1:31484-53224 GCA_025084515.1 Ancistrus triradiatus | reverse complement strand
GTTTTTCACTATGGTTTACCCAATAAAGCTGGAAGTTAAAACGCAACCGTCGAAAACTGGAGCTGGTCTACCACACAATTCTCTGTAATAGACAGGAAATTTAAAACTAATATCAATTGCGTTTCTCTGGAAAGCAATCCCAATCAATATGCCAAGCTTTATTTACCAATTAGCAAATCACCCACTTAAAAGGTGTACTAGCTGAATATTTGTTCGCTTAGAAATCGTAGCTTTAGCACTATAAAAAGGCCACAGATGCGGTCTCGTTTTGGAGGAAAATGCATTTGAAACAAAAGCTAGAGGACAAGAAGTGAGAGGAGGAGAGTTATGTCTGACAAGACCCAAGTCATATCTTGACCATTTGCTCAATCATGGATTGACTAGAATGGCGCTTGATAGTTTGTGAACCCTTTAGAATTTTCTAAATACGTGTTATCTAAAACATCATCAGATTTTCACACAAGTCCTAAAAGTCAATAAAGACAACCCAGTTAATGAGATAATGAGATAAATGAGATAAAAATACTATACTTGGCCATTTATTTATTGAGGAAGATGATCCAATATTACATATTAGTGAGTGGCAAAGGTATTTGAACCTTTGCTTTCAGTATCTGGTGTGACCCAGCTGTGCAGCAAAAATTGCAACTAAACATTTCCTGTAACTGTTGATCAGTCCTGCACACCGGCTTGGAGGAATTTTAGCCCATTCCTCCATACAGAACAGCTTCAACTCTGCGATGTTGGTGGGTTTCCTCACATTAACTGCTCACTTCAGGTCCTTCCACAACATTTCGATTGGATTAAGGTCAGGACTTTGACTTGGCCATTCGAAAACATTAACTTTATTCTTATATAACCATTCTTTGGTAGAACGACTTGTGTGCTTAGGGTCGTTGTCTTGCTGCATGACCCACCTTCTCTTGAGATTCAGTTCATGGACAGATGTCCTGACATTTTATTTAGAAATCTCTGATATAATCAATTTTCAATGATGGCAAGTCATCCTGGCCCAAACCATGATACTACCTCCACCATGTTTCACAGATGGGATAAGGTTCTTATGCTGGAATGCAGTGTTTTCCTTTCTCCAAACGTAACGCTTTTCTTTTAAACCAAAAGGTTCTATTTTGGTCTCATCCGTCCACAAAACATTCTTCCAATAGCCTTCTGGCTTCTCCACGTGATCTTTAGCAAACTGCAGAAGTGAGAGAGGCCTTCACTTGCGTAGAAGTTAGCCTGGGGTCCTTTGTGACCTCGACAACTATTACATGCCTTGCTCTTGGAGTGATCTTTGTTGGTCGACCACTCCTGGGGAGGGTAACAATGATCTTGAATTTCCTCCGTTTGTACACAATCTGTCTGACTGTGGATTGGTGGAGTCCAAACTCTTTGGAGATGGTTTTGTAACCTTTTTCCAGCTTGATGAGCATCAACAACTCTTTTTCTGAGGTCTTCAGAAATCTCCTTTGTTTGTACCATGATACACTTCCACAAACATGTGTTGTAGAGAGCAGACTTTGATAGATGCCTATTCTTTAAATTAAACAGGGTTCCCACTCACACCATTGATTGAAAACACCTGACTCTAATTTCACCTTCAAATTAACTGCTAATCCTAGAGGTTCACATACCTTTGCCACTTACTAATATGTAATATTAGATAATTTTCTTCAATAAATAAATGACCGAGTGTAATATTTTTGTATCATTTGTTTAATTGGGTTCTCTTTATCTACTGTTAGGACTTGTGTGAAAATCTGATAATATTTTAGGTCATATTTATGCAGAAATATAGAACATTTTAAAGGGTTCACGAACTTTCAATCACCACTGTATGAAGGAGGTTGGGCAGAGGGTTAAGCCCAACCTGAGCTACTACCTGCTTCTATCTATTATACTAACTGTCTTAATACTTTCAACACATTAAAGTAAATCATAGAAGAAAATGCAGAATAAAAGTTTCTCTACCAATAAATGTTTGTGGTGAATATTAACAAAACACATTTACTCAATTACTGGACTTTAGCACCATTTTAAGTATTTCTAATTGAGTATTTCTATTATTTGATGCATTTCACTTTCATTTCACTTCCATCTCTGATGCATTTGAGCCCAGAGAAGTCTATGCAACGTCTGGACATGGTTTAACATCCATGGTTAATGTTTTTGCACAGTAGCATTTTAAGTGGCATTTGTGAATGTATCTCCATGTTGTAGTGTTCGATAAAGGTTTGATAAAGTAATCCCTTGCCCATGGGTTTCTATCAGCTATTGTTGAATGATGGATCTTGATGCAGTGCTGCCTCAGGGATCAGAGATCACAGATCCCTTTAGGCACTGAATTTCTCCAGATTCCTTTTCAAGAAGATTTCAGGAAATCTTCAGGAATTCTTTCAGGAACACTGGTTTTAAATATTTCAATAATTTTCTTATGTATTTATTGACAAACAAAGATCACCAGCCCATCTTTGCTCCTCAAGGACTCTTACTGCTTTTGTATAAAAATCATGATTATAATCATGTATTTGAGATCAGATCATTATTTAGGTTTTTATTGTTTGGTTTTTGTTTTTTTTGCCTCATTTATAGTCCTAAATTGTCCCATCCCAACTTTTTCGGATTGTGTCGCAGGTCTGAAATGCAGGAATAGATGTTTATTAACCAATGAAATGAAGTTGACCAGAAGAAACATGAAATATCTTGGGTTCATACTGTCTGCAATGAAATAGAAGTCAAAGAAAATGTAAGGAACACTTTCGTTTTTTTCACCCCATTTTTTCCATTGTTTCTACAGGCTGCCCCAGCTTTTTCTGATTTGGGGTTGTATATGTGGAATAAAAACTGTTTATCCCTTAAATCCTGAATTCATGTACAAATTATATTAAGGATATTATAAGTTCTAGAAGGTGTTAGAGGAGTTGTAATTCTGGTACAAGACAGGTTTTTAATAATAATATTGATAATAAAACATAAAGCTGTGTAGCATTTGTTCGTTTCTTCTTAGCACTCCAGTGTTTTCCCATAGTCATGGTTTAAGTCAATAAGTGTTTCTAAGTGCTAGCATGTGTATTTGCCTTGTGATGAATTGGCACCATGTCTAGGGTTGGTTCCTGCATTGTGCTCTGCTCTGCATTTCCAGTTATGACAGAGTCCCCTTTCGACCCTGAATTGGATTATAAGGATAAGAAAACTGATGAACGAAAGCATATTTATGGTCTGATTGGGAGATAAAAATAAGAATATTGGCTTTTTAAAAAGAGGCCTTTTTTTTTCAAAAATCAAAAGGATTAAGCACAAGTTGCCCTATGTTTAAACAAAAGTAAGCGTGTGTGTATTGGCTGTGGGAGTTAAATTCCATTTATAGCCTGTGAGAGTGTGAGGGAGGACCATACGCTTTATGAACTGTCACATGTGTTCAGCAGCAGAACCGGCTCTAAAAAGAACATTACAAATCAACCACACTCTCTAAACTGAACATTTCTCTCCTCACGGGAGTTATAGGAGACTTTACAACTGCCTAAAAACATCTTGTGGTGAGTTTACTGGTGTTTTGTGGGTCAAACTGCCATGTATGGATTATATACGATTATATGTTTTATTTTTGGTATCTTCATGGTATCTCTAGGACCACTCTAGGTAGTTATGGCAAATGCAAATGGTAAGGTACATGGTTTCACTATTGCTCTAGTTCATTGAAATTTTGTACAGTTTGTACTTTTAATCTTGGTTTATTTTTACATCAGAAACTTGTTAACCTTGATTGGGTACTGAATTTCTGAATAGCATGACTACTGCAGTCTGACACCAGCCACTGTTGAAAGAACATCAGTAATCCATGTCACCTTGAATGAGCGTTGCTGTTTTCATGTTTTTTTTTTTTTTTTTTTCCTGAATGCCTCCTGGTAAAATTATTAGTACCATGTTTATGCAGGTGCATGCGGGCCATGTGTATTTGGTCTACAGTCAGCTGGAATTTGAATTGTAAACCAAGAGCATTTAAAAGTGACTAAAGTTGGTGCAAACTGCAATGTAGATATGTGGGACTAACTAACACAAACTCTTAATTTCTAACAGGAAATAGCAAATAGGGTGAGCAAACCTGGTTCCACACCTCCAAGAATGGTAGGGCGTATTGAGTAAAGGCCCCATGGCACCATGCTCCAGTGAAAAATGCATACAATATATTTTATGGCTGTTAGGATTAGGTTAACATGCTGCCTTGATAGAAATGTTTTATGAACAATGAATTTATCATGAACATGAATCTTTCAGTAAAACAAGATTTTATCGTGAACATGATAATAACTGAAATTGTATTAATATAGCGCTTTTAACAAACTGTAACAACTGACACTGTCACAAAGCAGCTTTAGAAATTAAAAATGTGCAGCCAGAGATAATAGTGGAAGGGAAAATGTAAGGTAGAACCTTTAGAGGAACCAGGCATGATTGCATCATGTAGAGCAGTGTTACTGATTTATGCACAGTGTACTTACTGGGCACATTAATAGACACTGCAACCATGTTGGTACCAAAATTGGTACCTTGGTTTGTAGATGTACAGTTAAAAACTGTAGGTAATTCTAACTGTATGTATTTGTAGGTAACTGTAGGTTATTCTACAAACAATTTGTGTTCCACAGCAGTGCCAGCTTCTGACCAGGTGACAGTGTTGGCTGGATAATTGCTTGATATATGACTAGGCGTCTAGAAATTTATATGCATTATATGTATGTATACATAGACTGCTTAGTTATATTTAATTAACGGATTTACATCTAGATATATTGATCTTGCCCGATAAGCTCAGCTTTTCAAATCAAGATTAGTCCTTCCCTAGGTCAAAAACTCTTTTAAGACTTGGCTTAATCCATGGCTGTGAATTGGCTCTTCAGCGCTACACGCCGATATACAGTGATACCTCGGTTCTTGACCACCCTGGAACTTATCTCGGTTCTCATCGTTTGCTCAGTACTCGACACACTTACTTGTACGAGTCGAGCCGCATGACTAATTTCAGCAGAATCTCAATTCATGATTAATTACACAGTGATTCGGTAATTCAGGTTCGCAATAGTCATTGCTCGGTGTGTTGCTCAGCCCTTACTCTGCTGTTGTGTTTATCACATTTTTCTTTATTTGTTAAATTTACATTACTGTATTCTTACTGCAAATAAGTCCCGATGGGTCCTAAAAAGATTAGGGATTACAGCCAACCGAAAGGAAACTGAAGGGAAACAGACTGAAGTTAGCTTAGCAGCTATGCTAGCGCCATGAGTTCATCAAAAGAGTAAGCATTATTTTGACTTTTCACTTTCAATCCATTACTCACTACATTACATGAGATTTTTCAACTCTTCATTATAAATTAAGTTTTGTGTTAATGATTTTGGCCAACTGTAGGTTAATGTAAATGATTTAAAAATTAACTTACTTATCATTGCTTATCATAGGCTCCGCTTTAACACAGTATAGGCCGCTCTACCAAACACTCATTAAACTCCTCGGTTCGTGATACTTTTAACTTATGATGGATTTGTCGTAATGTAACCCCTTCATATATCAGGGAGCACCTGTACAATACAACTACAGTAACTGCTATTAGTCGGGAACAGAACACATTTCGGACACCCCTTTACGCATCTTCACTATGTACTGTGCAACAGCAGAATCTGTCACAGACACACAGTTCAGTTTAACCGTGTTATTTGACAACATGCCCTCATATACTTTCCTAGCATCTGTGATGAGCAATCAAACCTGTCTTTGCTTGTAGTAAAATAGCCCACATTTGTGCAAATTTAATTTATTTTGGTCAAATAAACTAGCAGATAACAAACTTATTTTAATAAAGTGCAAATTAGCTAAATAAAGCAGTGCTGGGCCAGTGACAGCCATGGAACGGGAAATTAAAGTGTGCATTTTCTAGTGCCAATGCTGACAGTGCAGTAGCAGTTGGTGTGAAGGAAGCAGCTGTGAGCATGCATGTGTTTGTCCTTTGTGTGTGGTGTTGAGTGTCACCATTTACTTTGGGAGACAATCTTTGACCTGTTGCTACACACTCTCAGTGATAGCAGCTACAATATGTCTTGCTATCTCTTACTGAATTTGGTAACAGTGTGGATATTGTGCATTTGATGAAAATATAAACCTGAATCACTTTCACTTTCATGTTTACATTGTTAGTAACAAAATGTTTGATTAAGCATAATATCAACTTAACCAGTACTCTTCATTTTCCAAGTTATATAAATTACACAATTTGCTATTTTCGACTGGTATAAGTGAAAATTAATTGGACAAGTAAAATGACAAAGGCTATTCAGATTATCATTATGCCTATAAATGTTTTATATTACCAACAAGGAAACATTTGAAAGGGAGCTGTTTGGGCTGATATTCTCTATATATTATCTGACTGCTTCCTCACTCTAAACAAGTCAAACACAACAGTTCTATATTATTGTATAACACCAAGGCTTACAACTTTCACAGCAATAGCTTACTTTAGGAACATGCATTTGCAATGTGTTAGTCAGGCATTATTAAACTGCGGCTATAGGTGCTTTTAAGGACTGTTGCATAAAGGGAAATGTAAACAGAAAACAGACCTTAAACATGTCAGTAGAACGAAAGGAACTTTCATGGAAACTGGACAGCAATAAAGAGAAATAGGTCTGAATGTCTGTGTAAGTTCTCAGTCATCCAGGTTATGGTAGACTTGAGTCTTCAGCTGAGGGCTTCTTCTTGGTTCCTGAAGACATGTCACTTCTTAAATTCTAGAAACTGATGGGGAGTCCAAATTAACTCCCATTCACACCTTGACCCATGTCTCTAACGAGTCAATCTAACGATTCACAGGATGGCAGGGTGGGGAAATGACTCATTAATGGGGCACACCTTGGCTCCTGTTAAAGACTCTCAGGACCATCTCCAAGCTAACAGCTCCATTAGGGTTAAATACCTGGGATTCCCCATGCGCTTCTAGAACTGAAGAAGCCTTTCGGATGAGAGATGAAACATCTTCAAGAACCACGAAGAAGTAAAGTTGCGTTTAACTAAACACTCAAGTCTACCATGACTGAGAACTTACATAGACATGGTGAGGAAACCCAAATCAAGGTATCAAGGTCATTGAATACAAATTCATGATACAGGTGCCATTCCACTGCAATATCAAAGACTACACACACTGCACTCAATTTAAATATGAGACCACACTAACAACAACCAAACATGTCACACCAGACACAACCAAACAATCTGGCTCTAAATTAGGGGACTGATCATTTTTCCAAGTCTGTTCTTTTAGTTTTTAATTTTTTAAATTTATTTTCAGAATAATTTCCTTTGTTCTCATTGGTCGAATGTTATATGGCAAAATGTGTAAATAAAGTTGGAAAAAAATATTACGTGAGTTCTGATTTCAGGCTGTAAGACAAAACAGTGACTATTCCAAATCGGTATGAAGATTTTCTATAGGCATTGTAAAATCAATACTTTTAGGTAGAAAGAAGAACAATAAACATATCACTGTGCCTTTTACAATTAATTCATTCTGTCTGCAGGAAATGGCGCCCTCTCTTTCACAAGCCTACAGGAGGAGGTGGTGGATGGCAGTGACAGCAGTAATAGAGAACCTTATTTTCTCTGCTGTGTTGCTGGGCTGGGGTTCACTACTAATCATGCTCAAGAACGAGGGTTTCTACTCACATCTCTGCTTAGGTATAATACATCTTTATTCATGAAACCCAAAGATCTCATATCAGAAACCTCCAATAATTTTCAGGAGTTGTTATTGTAGTAAAGGTTTAACTATTATTCTGCCTTCAGAACACTTTTGCTTGTGTCCCAACCCCACTAAGTTTTGACCACCATTTGTGTATCATATGGATGCATACAGTATGTACATAGAGGTGACATTTTTAGGAAACACAATGTTGCTTTTATGAAATGTCAATAAAACCCACTTGTTTTAATATTATATTGAATTAGTTTAAGTCACTGCAGATTTTACAGCTGAATACCTCACATATCTCCCCCTTCAGAAAATGAAACAGAGCATCATTTTAATAACAGCTTGGAGGAGAGCACAGTGTGGCAAAGCTGTGTGGAGCAGGAAGAGATTCTAAATCTTGGCTTCACGATTGGTTCATTCATCATCAGTGCAGCCACTCTGCCACTGGGAATCCTCATGGACAAGTATGGGCCTCGCCCTCTTCGGCTGCTAGGCAGGTAAGAGTTACTGTATATTGCTGTATAAATTTCACTCTGTATAATGTCTAGAAAAGACAACCTGATCAGCATGGCAATGGTCATATGAACTATGGCCATATGAACTAAGGGTGTCACTTGCCAACTCCTGGACAGTCTGTGGTGCAATGTGACGTTGGTGGATGGAGCGAGACATGATGTCCCAGATGTGCTCAATCGGATTCAGGTCTGGGGAACGGGCGGGCCAGTCCATAGCTTCAATGCCTTCATCTTGCAGGAACTGTTGACACACTCCAACCACATGAGGTCTAGCATTGTCCTGCATTAGAAGGAACCCAGGGCCAACCGCACCAGCATATGGTCTCACAAGGGGTCTGAGGATCTCATCTTGATACCTAATGGCAGTCAGGCTACCTCTGGCGAGCACATGGAGGGCTGTGCGACCTTCCAAAGAAATGCCACCCCACACCATTACTGACCCACTGCCAAACCGGTCATGCTGAAGGATGTTGCAGGCAGCAGATCGCTCTCCACGGCGTCTCCAGACTCTGTCACGTCTGTCACATGTGCTCAGTTTGCTTTCATCTGTGAAGAGCACAGTGCGCCAGTGGCGAATTTGCCAATCCTGGTGTTCTCTGGCAAATGGCAAGTGTCCTGCACAGTGTTGGGCTGTGAGCACAACCCCCATCTGTGGACGTCGGGCCCTCATACCATCCTCATGGAGTTGGGTTCTAACCGTTGACACGTGCAAATTTGTGGCCTGCTGGAGGTCATTTTGCAGGGCTCTGACAGTGCTCCTCCTGTTCCTCCTTGCACAAAAGCGGAGGTAGCGGTCCTGCCGCTGGGTTGTTGCCCTCCTATGACCTCCTCCACGTCTCCTGGTGTACTGGCCTGTCTCCTGGTAGCGCCTCCAGCCTCTGGACACTACACTGACAGACACAGCAAACCTTCTTGCCACAGCTCGCATTGATGTGCCATCATGGATGAGCTGCACTGCCTGAGCCACTTGTGTAGGTTGTAGAGTCCGTCTCATGCTACCACGAGTGTGAAAGTCAAGTCAAGTCAGATTTATTTATATAGCGCTTTTTACAATGGAGCATTGTCTCAAAGCAACTTTACAAGTTTAGATTATCTCCTAATAACTACGTCCAATCCCAAATTGAGCAAGCCTAAGGCGACAGTGGCAAGGAAAAACTCCCTGAGTTATAGGAAGAAACCTTAGGAGGACCAAGACTCAAAAAGGGACCCAACCTCCTTGGGCGGCGTAGATGATAAATCTAAGAGCGAAACTAAAGTCATGGAGTCAAAGTTCGAATAAAATGTGAGTATGCACATCGACATTAAGTGGCCCGGGTATTTTATGATGTAAATCGAAGAGCCCCGCCACTGAAGTCATGGGTCAAAGTTAAAATAAAAATGTGAAGTATGCACAGCGACATTAAGTGGCCCAGGTATTGATGGGGTGGAGCCTGATTGACGGAAGCAGCTTGAGGGAGCTCCAGCACGATTGAAAATCATGTGTGTGGGCTGGAACACCGGAACACAGCTAGGAGAGAAAAACAGAACATGTAATTAGTTATTGATTAAGAGCACCAGTGTTCTATTAACAATCATGATGCATGTCAGTCACTGATGCCAAAGTGTAGATGAGACCCCGGCAGCATTAGCTATAGCAGCAGAGCTAGAAAGAGGGAGAATGGTAGGACAACAAAGCCAAGGGATCACATTAGAAATTGGCAACCCCACGGGAGGCAGAAGACAGCAAACCAAATGTCTCTTGATCACCATAAGCTCTTTCGACATGAACCCCCAGCTCTGACTTTTCTAAGGCTTCGGATGCACGAGTACAAGATCACGAGGACGAAAGCCAGTTCAGCCAGGGACCGCCCACTCGGACAACTCCCGGTAGCGGACTATGGCAGGCAGCCAGGACAGGACTCCAGACTCCGGTGAGGCCCCAGGGACCCAAGCCAAAGCACCACCACATTCAAAAGTGACCAGAAACATCATCCAGAAAGCATAAGTACTGGAGAAGTGGTCTGTGGACCCACCTGGCAGACACCAGTCCTTCATGCGTGTGTATTGGATCACCTCCATATTAATGCCCATCTTGCGTGCGCAGAAAACAAGCAGCACAGGGGTGTTTTGACTGATAAGTTTTATTTAATTGGCACTGTGACTGTGCAGACATGCAGCTGGAAAACCATGGATTACAAAAACTATCAACCACATTCTTAGCTCTGCTCAACAAGGTTAACAAAATACAAAAGACAGACATTGAAAAAAATATTATGCACAGGAAAATATTAGCTCCGGGGTTTTTATTAGCAATTACCAGTTTAGATTTACACCAAAATCTTCACCTTGTGGTGCAAAAGCCCTGCTAAATCAGACCTACTGATATATTGACATTTCCTCAGGCAGAGTGTTATAAAAGTAGTAAGTAAAACTGGGATAGTAGTAACTGGGATCGTCCAATACATAATCATTAGACTTTGTGTTCTTAAAGGTCGTAAATCTGTTTTGTTTTCTACTGTTTGTCGTTGGTCAGATCTGACTGGATTTCTACAGATGTTACAAAATTGAGAAAAATCCATAAAAGTCAATGAAAGCAGTTGTCTTTAACTGTGTGTATGTATAGTATATGCATTGTCTGGACAAATGCATAAAGAATCATGTCAGTCAGATGACAGAAACTATAGTTATGATTCCATATCCTATGGACAAACAGCAAGGGGTCACCGGCAGAAAGGCAGTATTGTGCAGATTTTAAAATCTGAAGCTCCACCCCTTTACTAGGACCATGGATGTTGATTCGTGAGGTCATGATGTCCAGGAAATAGAAACTGACAGGCTCATCCTTCAATCGAAAAAGAAGGTTAGAGAGATAAGGAAACAAGCTGGAGAAAAAGTACAAAAAGTGTACATATAACAAAAACACTATCAGGTAACACCTCTATTTATGTAAGAATACCAAATATTTGCATCATCTCCAAACCTTTCACTAACCTCAACAGTGGCAAGGAAAAACTCCCTAAATGTGTGAGGAAGAAACCTTGGGAGAACTGGTACTCAATGGAGACCATTCTTCTTGGATGATTAATAAATTTGCAATATTAAGCTTATGTTAATCACCATGTGTTTAGGATTAACCAGTCCATAAACTGTCCTTGTTTTCTTCCAGTTCCTGCTTTGCCTTCTCCATGGTTTTGATTGCAGTAGCAGTATATGATCCTACAGGTCAGTCTACATCAATCTGAGAATGTGTGCTTGCTTGTGTACTTAACAATATACAGTTCAGTAATACATTAAAGTACCCCATATCAGGCGAACCACTTAAAATCTACGTCGAATATTTAGTTGTTAATATTTTAAGTCTCAGAAATATGATCTAATAACAATATCTAGATCTTTGTCAAAACTAAATGGTGTGGGACCAATCCGCTACATTAATGCAAATGGATCTCCAGTAAGAAGTCGAGCCCCCAAGCTGTAAAGGTCTGGTTATGTGAAGCATTGAACTAGGTGCTTGTCATGTTGCTCTGTGAGACCAATTGCTTGGAAAAGAGATTCAGAACACAAGCCAGGTGTCAGATCAAGATTCAAAAAGTCTGTCTAAGTTTATTATCACAAAGAGGAGTATTTAAAGGGAACCTTCAGCTGTTAACAGTATGTTCTGCCACACCTGTGGTAATAAATGTAGCATTTCTTTTGTCAACCCATAACGTCTTTCTAACCAGCTAACAGCTAATAAACTATGCTAGCTCTCATTTGTCACAAGTGAACATGAGAGTCTCATCATCATA
Organism: Ancistrus triradiatus; assembly: GCA_025084515.1. Classification (NCBI taxonomy): domain Eukaryota; kingdom Metazoa; phylum Chordata; class Actinopteri; order Siluriformes; family Loricariidae; genus Ancistrus; species Ancistrus triradiatus. Next base: position 41,201 of record JAJAGP010004263.1, on the reverse strand, counting down.
GGAAATTCCATGGAAAATAATATTAAAATACCTACCTGTTATATTCTTATCCTGTTGAGGAACATGAAGGTACCCAGATGTCCTAATTGACTAGACAAAGACAAAAGTGGCAGAGCCCTGAACCACACCACAGATAGTCATTTGTTGGCCGGAACCCCAGGTGTATCAACAAAATGGGTTGATCTGGGGACTTTGCATAGTTGATGCATTAGTTTTAAAAGGAAGAGACACATTTCATAACACAGTCCTGATGTTATAATTAATGAGGTTTCAGTTATTCGAACCATTATGTCCAAATGGTTGCACATGTCATACTGTTTCTGGATGTCTTTGTGTGTTTCCTTGGATGTGTTCCCACCTCGTCAGAGGAACCCAAGTGTCAGTGCCGCTTGGGGTGGGGGCTGGGTCAGACATAGAACGTGGTACCAACCAGGGGTGTCTCCACATTAATCTGGTCAAATTATGTTTGTTGAGTTTCTAAATAAAAGCGAGCTACCCCAGCTGCAGGCACAAACCTAATGTGGCACGTTTCTTCAAACTACTCCATCTTTAACAAGTCAGTTAAGTAATCAGAACGTACAAAGGAGAGGAAAAAAGCCAAAGTGAATCTATCCTACTGTTTTCCAATATGTTTATTCAACTTTTTCACCTATTTTCTAGTTTTATCCTCACTTTATCCTGTTTGGATGCTATCCCAGAATTCACAGGACACAGACAAACCTGAACCCTGGCATCAGTACATGGCATGGTACTGAGGAGGGGTCATGGTTGCAGTGCAGGAATACTCCCCTTTGTCCAGCCTACCCTCCCTCATCCACAGCCAGTTAGATCTCAAACTTAGGTCACTGTGATGGTGGGCATAGACCTTACACTACACAGTATTGTTAATTATTACCAATAAATTTGTTCTATGCAGAGGTTGTTAATGCTTTTTCATTTAAAAAATCAGCAAAACATAATTTTAGCAAGGCTGCTATTTTGCATAAGGCCATCATCCATGTAAGACATTTAAACTTTTTAATATTTTAGAACTTCAGAAAACTTTAATAAAGCAATAATTAAAATATATATTGATCTTAAAACAGTGTGATAAATGGTACTTAATGTTAAATCTTCTTTGTATGTTTTAGTTTTATCAGTCCTCATCTTTATTGCCGTCTCCTTTAATGGCTTTGGAGGAATATGTCTGACCTTTACTTCACTAACGGTAGGACAAACAAACACAGACACAAACATAATAATGTACGTACTATACACGCTAACTGACAAACAGTTACATTTTGTACATTCCATGCCCAATAATATGTGGATGCTGTTTCTAATTAGTGGGTCTGGGCAACTTATATGGCTATTATGATCATAAAATCAATCAAATAGCCAAACACTGGCAGTATTGAAGAGTTTGGTGACTTTTAACTTGACAATGTCACAGGATGTTGCCTTTCCATTGAGTCACTTCATGTCATTATGTAACAGCAGTAAGCGTATCTGTCACAAATCACTGACCTTGGTTTCAGACTGAGATCAACATGTACTTATCACTTATGTAATGTTTTGAGATGTAAAATACTATTATCCAGGTTTTATATTTCTCTTTTGGCCTTAAAATAATTTTTAGATTTAAAAGTTACATATTTATTACAACCATGTAAACCTAAACATGAATTTGAATAAACACTCAGGTTTGTATTTTTCCCTTTACGTGGTGCACTGGACTATCGACCAGAACATCCAGGGTTCAAGTTCCAGCACTGGCAAACTGAGACTGTTAGGCCCTTGAGTAAGGCCCTGAACCCTCTATTGTATGAATTTTATCAGTTGCGAGTTGCTCTGGGAAAGAATCTTCCAAACGATTAAATGAAAATGTTTAAAAAAAATTAAGCACCCCTGTTCAAATTACATTTCAAATTTTTATGAAACATTAACTGATTAGTTAACTTAAGATAGTGGGTTGTCTGAGAAGTGTCCAAACTTTGTTCTTTTTAAGAAATGTCAAGATTCAAGATGTTGTTATTGCTATTTATACTTCAGGTTTATTGGAATTACAGTTCTCCAGCAAACATTTGTGTATATATACATATACTGACCACAGTATCAACAAACATGTACAGAATATGATGTAGCTTCGTATACAAATAAACAGAGCATAACACAAAATACAGGGGTACTTGAAGGTTTGTGAATCCTTGAGAATGTTTTGTATTTCTGCCTAAATATGACCCAAAACATCATCAGATTTTCACAAGATCTTCAAGTTTCAAGTTCTTAAAGTAGATACAGAGAACGCAGTTTACAAAAATGAGACGAGAAATTTTATACTTGATCATTTATTTATTGGTGACTCTTAAACAATATTACATATTGTTGGCAAAGGAATGTGAGTCTGATAAGACCTCCTTGTGCAGCAATAGCTGCATCTAAATTTGTTTGGTGACTGCTAATCAGTTCTGCTCAACGAATTTGAGTCCATTTGTCTGTACAGAACAACTTCAGCTCTAGAATGTTGGTGGGTTTCCCCACATGCACTGCTTACACAACATTTCACAGGTGGCACAAGGTTCATTTACTGAAATGGAGTCTGTTTCTTTCTCTAGATATAAGGCCTCTGATTTAAACCAAAATGCCCATCCAAAAAATATTTTTCCATAGTCTTCTTGATCGTCCATGTGTCACTTGATGGGTAGCAATGTTATATTTGGAAAGCAATGGTTTTCTCCTTGCAACCCTGCCATGCACGTCATTGTTGTTCAGTTTTCTCCTGATAGTGGACACATGAACATCAACAACAGCCAATGTGAGAGAGGTCTTTAGTTTCTTATAAGTTACCCGGGGGTCCTTTGTGTTCTCACACACTATTACGCACTTTGCTCTTGGAGTGATCTTTGGTCAGCTGAGTAATAATGATTTTGAAATTCCTCAATTTCTTACACAATCTTTGTGGATTGGCATCAACAGACTCATTATTTGCGGTCTTCAGAATGCTCCATGATACACTTCCACAAAAGAGCAGACTTTGGATAGATCCCTGACCTTTAAATATAACAGTGTGCCACTCATTCCTGTTTGCCATCAAGTTAATTGAAAACACCTGAATTTCACCAAGCTAACTCCTAATCCTCAAGGGCCACATACTTTTGCCACTCAAAGATAATAATTGGGTCATTTTCCTCAGTAAATAAATTACCATGTGTAATTGTAGAATGTAGGTGAAAATCTGATGATGTTTTAGGTCTAATATACACAGAAATATAGAAACTTCAAGGTTCACAAACCTCCACTCACTACTGTAGATACAAATGTACGTGCAAGGAAGATGACATGGATACATGATGTCATTTTGCTATGTCAGAAAATGACATAATATATACTGTATATACAGTTCAAGTTTGGATGCAAACTGAGGGAGTAGCTTGTACTATTGCACTTTGGTTTTAGTGATATGGTGTGATATTGTACCCAAATATAGATTCTGTATATACAGTACACAGAACTTGGACATTGGACTTAACACAGGGCACGGATATCACTAACGTTTGAGTTGATGGATGTACATACGTACGTTTGTTTGTGTGTGTGTGTGTGTGTGTGTGTGTGTGTGTGTGTGTGTTTGGTGTCAGAACAGGCTGAAATGTTTTACATTGAAACGTGCTGCCTGCGTAGATTGTGGTAACTTTTTAGAAAATCAGCAAAACATGGAGTTTGACCCAGGGATGTTTAATAGGAGTAAATTTACAGACACTTATTTACATTGTGTGTTATTCGTAAAGTCTGTATTGGTGTTTGCTGTGCCAGTCAGTTTTGGCAAACCTGTAATGTGTTTCAGTTTGTGGGCTGGAACCTTTGCTTGCACGTGAGTGAACTGGTTGAGTGTATTTTGGTTGCTCACTTCACTGAGGCACATGTCGTTCCACTGCTTGGCTCATGATTTTGGCATGACATGTCTGTCCAATCAGACCACTGCACAGTCCTCACACCCTCGCCCAGGCCATGCCCACTCTCCCTTATTCACAAGGACACTTACTCCTCTATCTGTTCTGACTTCCTCTGTCCTTGCTCAAAGTTTCCACATTTTAATTTCCAGAATTTTCTTTTTTTTTCTGTCTTTCTTTATTTCATTTTTATATCTTCCAGTCATCTTGTTGTAACTGTTCCTTGTGTTGTTTCTCTACTCTGTTCCACCCACTAGATCTGGTTTATTGGAAATACCCCAACAGATTAATTATTAAGTTCAATGCAAATACAGTGTAGAGTGATTGATGTTACTGATAAATACGACTAATCAAACTCACATGCTCATCACTGTGAACAGTGAGAAGGAAAGAATGAGAACAGCTGCAGTCTCATGCAAAACAAGGAGCCGTCCTGGTCAAATGACTTGTTTGTTCAGTTATAAATAAAGAATTAAAAACACAACCTCTGCAACTTTAAATAATCTGTAAATGTTTAACATCAGTTACACTTAGTGGAAACACCATAAGGAAGAGGGTTAACAAAGCAGAGATCAAATCCCTGCTCAAAACGAATGGTAGATCGACAAGACATTTAGATAATTTACATTTAGCAGATAGGCTTATCCAGAGTGAAGTGGTGTAATTAGATCATCAGTCACACACACATTGTGCGCTTACACATCAGGAGAACTCGAGGATGGCTTGGAAATGGTAAAAAAATGACAACTGATAGTTAAGACAGTGCAAGTCTTTTTCATTGATATATATTCTATTTTATCACATGTTGCACTGAGTGCTTCTAGCCCTTATGTTTTCTTACCGAAGATCCAACGATCTCTTATAACACCATTCTCCAAACGTCTGCAAGCCGAGCTGCACCAGCATTCAGAAGATAGCATTTCTTAAAACAGATAAATTGCACATTGACTGAATGGTAGTCCTTCTTATTTATATACGCAAATGCATCATTAAATCGTACCTCGATGCAGTGGCGTAGGATTCATTTAAACTTTGGTGGAGACACTGCTCACACCACCCAAACCTTACGGACATTACGAACATTTTACGCCTGGTCAGGACTATGTGTAGATTTTGTTCATACGAACACTAACAATAACATTTTTATGAATGCAGCCATTTACAAAAAAAAATATTTATGCACAATTACAAAAAATGTTTGCGAAAAATTCTTTCTGAGGTCCTGAGTTCATACCTTTGTTATACAGTAGGGCAAAAAAGTATTTAGTCAGCCACTGATTGTACAAGTTCTCCTACTTAGAAAGATGAGAGAGGTCTGTAATTTTCATCATAGGAACACTTCAACTATGAGAGACAAAATGAGAAGAAAAAAAAATCCAGGAAATGACATTGTAGAATTTTTAAAGAATTTAATTGTAAATTATGGTGGAAAATAAGTATTTCGTCAATAACAAAAGTTCAGCTCAATACTTTGTAACATAACCTTTGTTGGCAATGACAGAGGTCAAACGTTTCCTGTAAATCTTCACCAGGTTTGCACACACTTTACGGAGCCACTCCTTCATTGCTTGAGGGGTGTGTTTGGGATCATTGTCATGCTGGAAGACCCAGCCATGTTTGATCTTCAATGCTCTCACTGATGGAAGGAGGTTTTGGCTTAAAATCTCACGATACATGGCCCCGTTCATTCTTCCCTTAACACGGATCAGTCGTCCTGTCCCCTTTGCAGAAACACAGCCCCAAAGCATGTTTCCACCCCCATGCTTTACAGTAGGTATGATGTTCTCAGCAACTCAGCATACTTCTTCCTCCAAACACGAAGACTTGAGTTTTTTCCAAAAAGTTCTATGTTGGTTTCATCTGACCACATGATATTCTCCCAATCCTCTTCTGGATCATCCGTATGCACTCTGGCAAACCTCAGACGGGCCTGGACATGTACTGGCTTAAGCAGGGGGCACAACTGGCACTGCAGGATCTGAGTCCCTCTCGGCGTAGTATGTTATTGATGGTAGCCTTTGTTACTTTGGTCCCAGCTCTCTGCAGGTCATTCATCAGGTCCATCTTTGTAATTCTGGGATTTTTGCTCATCGTTCTCATGATCATTTTGACCCCACAGGATGAGATCTTGCGTGAGGCCCCATATCGAGGGGATTATCAGTGGTCTTGTATGACTTCCATTTTCTTACAATTGCTCCCACAGTTGATTTTTTTACAATAACCTGCTTGCCTATTGTAGATTCCCTCTTCCGAGCCTGGTGCAGGTCTACAATTTTCTTCCTGGTGTCCTTCGACAGCTCTTTGGTCTTGGCCATGGTTGAGTTTGGTGTCTGACTGTTTGAGGCTGTGGACAGGTGTCTTTATACAATTTGAGATTGGACGTAGTTATTAGTAGATAATCTAAACTTGTAAAGTTGCTTTGAGACAATGCTCCATTGTAAAAAGCGCTATATAAATAAATCTGACTTGACTTGACTTGATAACGAGGTCAAACAGGTGCCATTAATACAGGTAACGAGACAGAAGAGCTTTGTAAAGAAGAAGTTACAAGTCTGTGAGAGCCAAAAATGTTGCTTGTTTGTGGGTGACCAAGAACTTATTTTCCACCATGATTTACAATAAATTATTTAAAAATCCTACAATGTGTTAAAAATGTTACAAATCCTACACACTTTTCCCATCTTTCTTAGTAAGGGAACTTGCAGAATCAGTGGCTGAATAATTTTTGGCCCCACTGTACCTGATTGTAGTGAGTGTGACAGAATTTGCACCCCAAGGTCTTTTTTTCACTCTAAATGTAATATTTTATTGATTTGGCCAAGGAGTTGATAGCTTCTAAATATATTTTGTGAGCTGAGATGGTTTTTTGGATTAACATTTTAAAGATATGTGTAACTGTTGAAAGGTAAAATGCATGCTAGGTCAAGATCACACTGACTTTGGGGTGAAGGGGTTCACGTCATAGTCAGACAGACTAGGCATCACTCCAGTTCATATTCTTATTCTCAAACTGGAGAGCGCTCTTGTTTCAACAAGCGTGCACAGAGAGAGGGAGAGGGAGAGGGAGAGAGCGTCATCTACTGGCCATACATGCACAATCAATTTCCACGTTTTATTTTATATTACTTATTTGTCTGTTTTTTACTTCCTACTTTATTTTATTTTGTTCAACTTTATCTTATTATATTTTATCTTAATTTTATTATTCTATTGTATTTTAACTCTTATTTGTTTTCGATTGTATGTATATTTTTGATTCTCTTGTACCCGAGCTTTGGCAATACAAGTGTACATATTTGTCATGCCAATAAAGCAACTTTTGAATCTTGAGAGAGAGAGAGAGAGAGAGAGAGAGAGAGAGAGAGAGAGATTGCTTAATAGAGCTCAAATGCAAATTATTGTTTAATCGCCGAAAGACTTTGAGCGTCATCTACTGGCCATACATGCACAATCAATTTCCACAGACAGCTCCAGAGGCGGTTAAAACCGTGTAGCTTACTGTACTGTGACGTTTTGTAATAGTACTGTAATAAAGTATATCATATGTTTTCCACATGACTCCATATTCACTTTTTATACTGTATTATGCTGCTAATACACTACTATTTATATTACGTATACCATCTACTATTGTTAATCTATTATTTCATTAATTATGTTATTTATTAGACTACATTTTATTGTATTTACAGGCTAATAATATGCTGTACTGTAGTGTATAGTGCCTTTGAGTGTATCACTTCACTGCTATAAAACAAACAGAATGCAGACTGGTAGAGAAATAAGAAAACTGGTTGAGAAATAACTAGTTTAATGTGCATTTTAACCAGAAAAAATGCAGCTCTCCCATTTTGTATTTGTTTACAAGGTAGTCTTGCCTGGACCAGTATGGTGGTCACATTGACATGTCACAGCAACGGACTGAACCAGCTAATGCGGCTTCTGTGTGCTTTATTTCTGTGTGCTCACTTATGATAACTTTATTTTACTGGCAAGCCAGCCATAGCAGTATGCTTCCTGTATCCCCCCCAGTGGAGCTACAGTTAGTTTCATTGCTAGTTGTGTTTTTATAATGACACAGCTTCTTTTGTCTTAGACTATAAAAAATCATTTATTAAGACAGTCTTTCTGGCGCAAATTTATTGAAGTTTGAGAAGCCAGTCTTGTTCCTGGTTTATTGATTGACAGTCAATAATGAGGTTTCGCCCTGTGAGAGGTCAACAAATCATAATAAAGAGTCATGATTCCATGCAGAGCATATAAATCCAGCGTATGAAGTGCACTGTCTTATATAACTATAAACTGCAGTGTTTTTCTCTATGCAAAACACCCCCTCCCGCACTCCCTTCATTGTTAGTGAAGCTTTTGTGTCTGTACATGGCTCAAAATGACATTTGTTCAGTGAGCATTAATCTTTCATCCTAAGAAAACCTAATACACAATTGCGCAATAGACATCCAGAGACACATGGGCTTCAGTGAGTGTCTATGTCTATGTCTGTGGCGAGTGCTTCAAAGGAGATTTGATGTGCAGGCTACACTCTTCACCAAAAGGAGTTTTAGTTTAATGAATTTTAATGAAATTTTGAATTCCAATTCTGAATAATATAGACACTTTGGGAAACATTTAATTGCTGCATTTTAATTGTGGAGAAAGCTGGGCTTCGCGTGTAGTCTTATTGCATAGAAGCTAATTGTGGATAGTCAAGATTCCAGCTGCATGCTTGACTGTACTTAGTCTGTACATTGCTTTGTCTATAAGCATCTGATCAACAAATGTCATATTGTAAATTATATTGTTTCCACAGCTCCCCAATATGTTTGGAAACATACGTTCCACCATCCTAGCACTTATGATTGGTTCCTATGCTTCTTCTGCAGTCACCTTCCCAGGGGTCAAGGTAAGACACGAAGCATTTCTTGTCAGTGCCAGGTTAGATCAGAAACATAAGGATTCGTAGATCCTGACAATCAGCTTAAATTGCTTGATGTTCTGATTACTTTAAAATCATTAGATATCAGGAAGTCAGGAAATACAGAGTCTGTGAAATGAGATAAAGTTGAGCAAGAAGTGCATTTTAGTTTAGTCACAGTGCTGGGAGAGTCAAGACATAAGTACATACAAGGTATGCACTATTTAACAACCATATTGTGTTCTGTGAAACAAGATGTTACCAAAGTCACAATCTTTTTATGCTACTGTAATGTCAAATTGTTCAAATATAGGGTGGGCCATTTATATGAATACACCTAAATAAAATGGGAATGGTTGGTGATATCAACTTCCTGTTTGTGGCACATTAGTATATGGGAGGGGGGAAACTTTTCAAGATGGGTGTTGGTCATGGTGGCCATTTTGAAGTTGGCCATTTTGGATCCACCTTTATTATTTCCAATGGGAAGAGGGTCATGTAACACATCAAACGTATTGAGAATTTCATAAGAAAAACAATGGTGTGCTTGGTTTTAACAGAACTTTATTCTTTCATGAGTTATTTACAAGCTTATGACCAGTTATAAAATGTGTTCAAAGTACTGCCCATTGTGTTGGATTGTCAATGAGACCCTCTTCTCCCACTCTTGACACACTGATAGCAACACCGCAGAAGAAATGGTCTCCCGATCTGACCCCCTTAGACTTTTATCTTTGGGGTCATCTGAAGGCAATTGTCTATGCTGTGAAGATACGAGATGTGCAGCATCTGAAACAACGGATACTGGAAGCCTGTGCTAGCATTTCTTCTGCGGTGTTGCTATCAGTGTGTCAATTTGTTACATGACCCTCTTCG
>JAJAGP010004263.1:0-31384 GCA_025084515.1 Ancistrus triradiatus | reverse complement strand
TGTAGAATGTTTCCACTGTTCCAGAGTCCAATGCTGGTGTATTTTACACCATTTCAGCTGAGACTTAACATTATGAATGGTCATCTTACACTTGTTTGAGGCTGCTCAGCTTTGGGAGCCCAAACCATGAATCCTTGGATAATCCAAATGAACCAATCTTCATACTAGTAACATATTACAATACTTTTAGTAATGAACTACAACTAGACCAGTACTAGTAATAGAGCAGTAATAACAACTTTAAATATTAGCTGTGGGATAATCTGAGGCTTTGATAATCATATATTCCAAGGATATCTTTTAAACAAAGCCTTAAAGAATATATTGTGTGTAAATGTTTCTAGCATTGTTCAATAGGCCTAGACCGATCAACATGACACAGTTTTTTAAAAGCTTATATTCTGTTCTCTTCATTAGGTAATCTATGATATGGGGGTGCCATTCCACTGGATTTTCTGGACGTGGGCAGGATTATCTTGTCTTGTCTTCCTGAATTGCTTTGTTAATTGGCCAGCAGAGTCTTTTCCTGCCCCTGAGGAGATCAGCTACACGTCAGTACTATAAATCATTACATTTATATGTAATATAATGAATATACTTTGTATACAGAGGGAAGGTCAAACAGTTTGAAGCTACAAGTGAAAATGCTTCTGTTTTGCATTTTTTTAAATACAGATTTAATACAGTGTTTTCAGCAGATCTGACTGTCATATGTTTTCAGCTCACAGTCACCTGATCTCAATCCTATCAAGCATTTAAGGGGGCACTTGAAGACAGGGAAAGCCAAGCATTCAGTAACATCACAAGATGCCCTTTGGAATATTGTGAAATAATGCTGGGATAACATGGATCATCAGCAGATTTTGTCCATGCCAATTGCATGATTTATTTTGCAGGGAGGGGGGAAATGTAGAAAAGACACATCTATTTTGATTTTAGTAGTTATGCTGATTATATGATTAGTAATGAAAATATAGTATTCGGTTTGACAAACATGCAAAATAGTAGCATTTTCACACATGGTCTCAGATTTTTGACCACCACTTAATGCTGATACAAAAATAGTCAAAGCAAAATGATAATATACTGTTAAGAATATTAATGTTTTAAAAATCTAATTCCCAAGGGACAGTCTGTCCCGTCATGACTTTTCCGTCTTGCTTATATTTTATTTCTTTCTCGCTCCTGTCTGACAGTAAAACAGTAAGACTTAGTGGCATAGTGATGGAACATGGAGTTACAGGAGATCGCTGTTACAGTCATGTAACCACTGAAGGGCAGGGAATGATTAAAAAACAGGTTGCTGATGATGAGCATGTGCACAGCAATGGAGCAGCAGCACAGTGCAAGGGTGAGTATAATTTTGTGGTTGTTATAGGTTTTTCCAAATTAATGCAGACTTAAAACATTGGATTTTCACAAGCCCTAAGAGTAGATTGCCCTAATATTAGATAGTAGATAAACAAATGCAACAATATACAATACTCTACTTGGTCATTTATTGATGAAAATGATCTAGTACTGCATATCTGTGAGTGGCAAAAGTATATGAACTTCTGCTTTCAGTATATAATAACTGCAGCTAAGCATTTCCTGGTAAGCTTAAACTCTGGGATGTTGGTGGGTTTATCACATTAACTATTAACACATTAACCTCAAGTTCTTCCACAAGATTTCTAGTGGACTAAGATCAGGTCATTGACTCTGTAAAAAACTCTTAAAGTTGTTGTTTTGCTGCATGACCCAAGTTCTTTTGAGATTAATTTCACAGACAGATGTCCTGATACTCTGCTTTAGCATTTGCTGGTATAATCCAGAATTCATTGTTCCATCAGTGATGGCAAGCCATCCTGGCCCAGATGCAGCAAAACAGGCCCAACCCTGATACCACCACCACCATGTTTTACAGATCTAATAAGGTTCTTATGCTTGAATGCAGTGTTGTCCTTTCTCCTGGCATAATTTAAACAAAAATATCAATTTTGCTCTCATCCATCCACAAAACATCTTTTTTTCCAATAGCCTTCTGGTTTGTCCATGTGATCTTTAGCAAACTGCAGATGGGCAGCAATGCTCTTTTTTGGAGAGCAGTGTCTTTCTCTTTGTGACCCTGCCATTCACACTATTGTTGTTCAGTGTTTTCCTAATTTTAGACTCATGAGCATTAACCAGTGTGAGAAAAACCTTTAGTTGCTTAAAAGTTACCCTGGGTTCCCTTGGGTACCTTTGTACCCTTGGAGACTATTACACATCTTGGAGTGATCTTTGTAGATTGACCACTCCTGGGGAGGATAACAAACATCTTGAATCTGTCTGACTTGAAACTGGTGGAAGCCAAAGTCTTTAGAGATGTTTTTATAACGGGTCTCAGCCTGGTGAACTTCAAGTCTTTTTCTGAAAGAAATCCACCTTTTTGTGCCATGATGCACTTCCACAAGCATGTGTGTAGATCAGACTTTGATAAATCCCTGATCTTTAAATACAACAGGTCACCCACTCACGCTAATGTCACATGATGTTTTAGGTCCCATTTATGCAGAAATGTGGAACATTCTAAGGGTTCACAAACTTTCAAGAAGTACTTTGTTTCATGCCAAAAAAAGGAGGCAAACAGGCATTATAGGCTTGATCTGTTTGAGAGACTTTTATGGGTGGAGCTTGAACTGTTACTATAATAATAACTGTGTGTTTATGTGTGTGTATGTTCAGGTAGCCCGTCCTTCCGCAGTTCTGTATGTTCACCCATCTTCCTGTGGAGTTTGACCACAATGGCAATGACACAGCTCCGCATCATCTTCTACATGGGAGCCATGAATAAGATGCTGGAGTTCCTGGTTACACATGGAGACCCTAATGGTGACCATCCCACACAATCCTACTGAATCATGTAACTGATTTGTAAATGAGAGGTTGAATCAGGTATGGTCACAAACTTTGACAGTGAATTCCATGACAACACAACTGGCAGCAACTTATGCATGTAGACGTGGTCGAGACGACCAGCTGAAGTTCAAACCGAGCAAAAAAGAAGGGAAGGAAGGTGATATAAGTGACTTTGAATGTGGCATGATTGTTAGTACAGATGATCTACTGGAATTTTTAAGCACAGCCATCTCTAGCCTTGTTGATGCCAGAGGTTAGAAGAGAATGGCCAGTCTGGTTCGAGCTGAAAGAAAGGCAACAGTAAGTAACCTTGAAGCTGATGAACTACAGCAGCAGAAGACCATACCGGATGCCACTCCTGTCAGCTAAGAACAGGCAACTGATGCTACAATTTGCATGGGCTCACCAAAATTGGACTATAGAAGATTGGAAAACTGTTGCCTGGTCTGATGAGTCTCAATTTTTACTCTGACATTCGGATGGTAGGGTCAGAATTTGGCATAAACAACACAAACACATGGATCCACCTTTGGGATGATGAGGAACGGGAGATTGGCATCATGGATGTGCGGCCAACAAATCTGCAGCAAGTAGATGATGCTATTGTGTCTATATGATCCAAAATCTCAGAGGAATATTACCAGCACTTTGTTGAATCTATGCTGTGAAGAGTTAAGGCAGTTCTGAAAGCAAAATGGGTCCAACTCAGTACTAGCAAGATGGACTTAATAAAGTGGTATACTGGCATTAAAATGGAGGAAAAGTCAAAGAGAAAAAAAGAATTAAATGAAAGCAGGAGCAGCACAAAATTAACAATCTGACAACAAATCCATGTAGAAAATATATAATGGTACATAATTATTACATAAGTTATTAATTTTTTGAGACTACTAAGAATTGTAATACAAATACTTTATTAGAATGTTACTGAATATTAATTTGATCAGAACTGTTCACAATACAGAACTGAGTACTGATTATTAGAACTTTACAAACAATATACAGTGCATTCAGAAAGTCTTCAAACCCTTTTTCTTTTTTCACATTTTATTCTGTTGCAGCCTTGTGGTAAAATTAAAAAAAGAATTCTAAATTTCCGCCATTAATCTGCACTCAATACACCATAATAAGAATGAAGAAGAAGGTGAAAACAGAATTTTAGAAAGTTTTTCAAATGTATTAAAAACGGGAAAACTAAAATTTTGCATGGACATAAGTATTCAGACCCTTTGCTATGACACTTGAAATTTAGCTCTGCGGACCTCCCATTTCTCTTCATCCTCTTTGAGATGTTTCTACACCTTGATTTGAGTCCATCTGTGGCAACTTCAGTTGATTGGACACAATTTGGAAAGACATGCATCTGTCTATATAAGGTCCCACAGCCAACAATGCATCTCAGAGCAAAACCAAGCCATGAGGAGGAAATGACTTGCCTGTAGAGCTCAGAGACAAGATTGTGTGGAGGCACAGATCTGGAGAAAACTACAAAAATATCTGCTGCACTGAAGTTCCCAAGAACACAGTGACCTTCATAATTCTTAACTGAAAGTGTGGACCAACCAGGACTAGCCGCCACACCAACCTAAATAAATGAGGGAGAAGGGCCTTGGTAAGAGAGGTGACCAAGAACCTAATGGTCACTCTGGCTGCACTCCAAAGATCCTGTGTGCAGATGGGATAAACTTCCAGAAGCTCAACCATCACTGCAGCAGTCCGCCAATCTGGGCTTTATGATGAGGACTTGGGAAAACTTTATTTAGGCCGCAACATAATAAAATGTGGAAAAATGTTAAAGGGTCTTCATTTTGAGTCTTTCTTCAGACGTTCCAAATTCATAGTATAACAGATAAACAGTCTCACCACCATAGTGATCTGGATTCAAATCCTGGCAGTGCCTTCCGGTAAGGTTGGTCTTAACACACTGGCATGGATGTGCCTGAGGAAGGGGAGGCTCATCTGGAGGATCATCAACCACTTTCAGCTGTGCAATGGACTAGCATCCCATCCAGTGTATTAGCTGCTGTGTTTGTTTAGCAAAGCTGATGATGATATTCTTTGCTAGTATGAATTTATCCTCTTTCTCTTTGTTTGCAATAGCTCCAGAAGAACTGATTATAGAATCAGAAGAACAAGGTAAGAAAACCTTATTATTTGTCCAATAGTTATTATGAAAAGTAATTCAGATAGTTTCAATGAATGCACATATTGTGCCTTAAAATAATTAATTAATCAGGGAAATACTGTAAGTGCATTAGGAATCAGGGCTGTAGATACCACTAATGGTATTTAGATCAGTTATTGTTGTTATTTTGGATTGTTTTGGAAGTACTTCAGATCTAACTAGTTTATTTGGCTATATCGTTGTAGAATAAAAATACTGTTTTAATAAAATACAAACCTTGGCTGACATAATTATCGAAAATACAGTAATGTACTGTTTATGACCCTGTATACGGGAAAGCCATAACACTTTTGATGGAAAAGACAGTTTTGTTTGACAGAAGCCTAAAATGCTGTGATAGAAAGTACTACGAACAGCATGATAGATCAGCCACATGAAACAGGGACTCACCGAGTGAATGTGAACCAGTTTATATTGTTATATGTGAGAAAGCAGTACAACTGACAATAGGACAGGTGCATAAACTTTTGAACGCCATTTGCAGCTTGTTACAAATAAGTAGTGGAAAGTCTACACATATGGACGAGTTAGAATAGTCTGTGCTGCAAAAGTGAGTTAATGAGCAAGCTTTCCTTTTATAATCTATTATACTTTTAGACCTCAGTGGTTAAAGTGAACAGACGTTGATCAGATGGTACCTGTATATAAATCAAATTTCATGCAGTGCATTGCTTCCCTAAAAAAATTGTAACTCATATCTGGTGTGTGTGCTTGTATTTCCTCAGTAAACTTCTATTCATCCATCTTCGGCACTCTGCAGCTGCTGTGTCTCTTGACCTCACCTCTTATTGGCTACATCATGGACTGGAAGATGAAAGATTGTGAAGAGAGCATAGTGGATGGAGAAAAAAGGTGACTGGAGAAACTAGCGTTCATAAACCCTGGCATGAACAGTTCATTTTCCTTACATTATAAATTTTAATATTTCGTCTTAGGTCCCCTAAGAGAGACAGAAAGATCCAGAAACTCACCAATGCAATCAGAGCTTTTATCATTACCAACATACTTCTGGTCCTCTTTGGCACCACATGCTTGATAGACAATTTGCCTCTTCAGGTACTACACTTCTACAGCTTTGTATTAATTACATAAGCTACACACATAGATTAGCCATAACATTAAAACCACTGACCTAATGTCATGTTATTCCCCCTCATGCCGACAACGCTCTGACTCAAGTTTCCACAAAACTGCTGAAGGTGTCCTTCATCATGTACCAAGACGTTAGCAGCAGATCCTTTACAGTTGAATTGTTTGTCCAGAACAGTGGTTCCCAAACCTTTTCTAGCGTGCCCTCCTATTGTAGATAAGAATATTTTTGATCCCGACTCTGTACATGTACATGTCTTGTGCTTCAAAACTCCACTGGATTTATTTTAAACATTATAATTCAAACAAAACTGCAACTTCTTATTGAACAAAACAAAATAAAGTCACAAATCACCTTAACAGTGGAAGTAGCACAAGTGGAATGCATTATGTATCCTAAATTTTTCTGTCTCAAATTTGCCTCATTCATTTGCCTTGCTCTGCCTCCCACATTGGGAACCACTGGTCCAGAACATCCAAACAGATGCTTGACTGGATTGAGATCTGGGGACTTTGGAGGCCAAGTCAACACCTTGAAAACTCAAACCATTCCTGGACGTTAGATTTCTGCCATTAGAGAACACAGTTGCCATAAAGGGGTACACTTGGTCTGCGACAAGGTTTAGATAGTTATGTGTCAATGTAACAGCCACATGAATGCCAGCACCAAGACTGTAATAATGGAAAGGATCACAAAGCATCCACTGTCATTATGCACATCAGACGTCAGTGGCTTTATTGTTATGGCTGATTGGTGAATAAGCTACAAGTACACAACTGTTGATCTTTTTCTTTTTTAGTTGGTGTCATTTGTTCTTCACACTGTTGTCAGAGGTTTCATTCACTCTTGCTGTGGAGGACTTTATGCTGCTGTGTAAGTATATTCCATTTATCAATGAACTAGTCTTTCTTTTTTTTATTTATTTAACATTTCTCATTTTCTTTCCTGATCTAATACTGATCCAACTCCTTTGAAACATCTGCTTTTTCTGGGGAGGACCGTGAGATGGTCAGCCCAGACTCCTCTAACCCAAGCCACAGACTCTAGCATCTCCTTAGGGATTCCTAAGACATTCCCAAGCCAACTGTGAGATATACAGTGGTGCTTGAAAGTTTGTGAACATTTCTGCATAAATATGACCTAAAGCATCATCAGATTTTCACACAAGTCCTAAAAAATGATCCAAAAGTAGTAAAAATGATCCAATATTACATATTAGTGAGTTGCAAAAGTATGTGAACCTTTGCTTTCAGTATCTGGTGTGACCCCCATGTGCAGCAATAACTGCAACTAAACGTTTCCTGTAACTGTTGATCAGTCCTGCACACCGGCTTGGTGGAATTTTAGCCCATTCCTCCGTACAGAACAGCTTCAACTCTGGGATGTTGCTGGGTTTCCTCACATTAGCTGCTCACTTCAGGTCCTTCCACAACATTTCGATTGGATGAAGGTCAGGACTTTGACTTGGCCATTCCAAAACATTAACTTTATTCTTCTTTAACCATTCTTTGGTAGAACGGCTTGTGTGCTTAGGGTCGTTGTCTTGCTGCATGACTCACCTTCTCTTGAGATTCAGTTCATGGACAGATGTCCGGACATTTTCCTTTATAATTCTTAGATATCATTCAGAATTCATTGTTCCATCAATGATGGCAAGCCGTCCTGGCCACGACACTACCACCACCATGTTTCACAGATGGGATAAGGTTCTTATGCTGGAATGCAGTGTTTTCCTTTCTCCAAACATAACAGTTTTCTTTTAATCCACAAAACATTCTTCCAATAGCCTTCTGGCTTGTCCAGGTGATCTTTAGCAATCTGCAGACGAGCAGCAATGTTCTTTTAGGAAAGCAGTGGCTTTCTCTTTGCAACGCTGCCATGGACACCATTGTTGTTCAGTGTTGTTCTGATGGTGGACTCATGAACATTAACATTATCCAATGTGAGAAAGGCCTTCAGTTGCTTAGAGGTTACCCTGGGGTTCTTTGTGACCTCGCCAACTATTACATGCCTTGCTCTTGTAATGATCTTTGTGGGTCGACCACTCCTGGGGAGGGTAACAATGGTCTTGAATTTCCTCCTTTTATACACAGTCTGTCTGACTGTGGATTGGTGGATTGTAGCCTTTTCCAGCCTGATGGGCATCAACAACTCTTTTTCTGAGGTCCTCAAAAATCTATTTTGTTCGTGCCATGATACACTTCCACAA
Source organism: Ancistrus triradiatus (assembly GCA_025084515.1). NCBI lineage: Eukaryota > Metazoa > Chordata > Actinopteri > Siluriformes > Loricariidae > Ancistrus > Ancistrus triradiatus. Next base: position 23,017 of record JAJAGP010004263.1, on the reverse strand, counting down.
ACATGTGTTGTGAAGAGCAGACTTTGATAGATCCCTGTTCTTTCAATAAAACAGGGTGCCCACTCATACCTGATTGTCATCCCATTGATTGAAAACACTGGACTCTAATTTCACCTTCAAATTAACTGCTAATCCTAGATGTTCACATACTTTTGCCACTCACTAATGTGTAATATTGGATCATTTTCCTCAATAAATAATTGACCAAGTAGAATATTTTTGTGTTATTTGTTTAACTGGGTTCTCTTTATCTACGTTTAGGACTTGTGTGAAAATCTGATGATGTTTTAGGTCATATTTATGCAGAAATATAGAAAATTCTAAAGGTTTCCCAAACTTTCAAGCACCGCTGTACGAATACCACAAACAAGCATGGAGACAAGTTGCACCCTTGACTTAAAAGCTTCAAATTAATGCCAAGTGTGATGGCACAACTCTTTCTACATCTGGATTGCATAAAGTAGGTACCTGGTAGCCTGTATTCTTGTGTCCCTAACAGCCAGTGCAGTGGTACACTGTTATATTACATCTCAAAACCCACAATAGCACATGTAGACTTGATTAGCATACTCCCATGGTTCCTCAGTAGGCTGTTTAAGAAAAAAAGAGCTGGTCCACGGTTCCATGGCCTGGGCAGAACCTGCATTGTTCCTTCTGAATCCCAGTTTCACCCATTGTCTGGAGCATCCTCTCCAGCAAGGTGGCATAGATTTTTCCTGGTAGGCTAAGGACTGCAATTCCTCTACAACTGGAATACACCCTCTAGTCCCTTTTTTTTAAATGGGTACCACCCCAGTTTGATTGTCCAAACCAGTCCTTGATTTCCATACAACACTGAAGAGGTGTGATAACCACAACAAAGGACTCTAACCACCATAACTTCAGCCACAGTAAATCACCAGAGAATTCTGAACTACTTCTGAGTATGAGAGGAGGTGATGTCCACCAGGTTTAAGAGTTGCTAAAAGTGTTCGTTCCACCGCTCCACAAAATCCCCAGTATAGGTCAACTCTTCCCACTGCTGCTAAGCACCTCTTGAGGAGGGTCACACAACCTCCTGAGCTGATCCGTCTCAGTTGATTTAGGAGATTCCTGGGTAAGTCATACCCGAAAGGCATCCTTTTTTAACTTATCCCTCCTCTTTGTCCCAATGCCTTCTGATCACAGCTTCTTGGAGCCACTTTTACGTTTGTAGACTTGAACAAGGTCCAGTTACACTCAATGTCTCTGACCCCACACATCACAAGGGAGAAGTTAAAATTTTATCACACCACAGGACATCCTGCGGACACGTGTTGCATTTCATGGCAGGGCTTCCAATTGGTATTTTTCAGCAGGATAATGCTCACCCGAGCATAATGCCCGAGGATAAGGTTTCCTTGGCCTGCCGTTTGCAAAATTTATCGCCAATCAAGCATTTATAAGGCCAGCTGGGACACCAGCTTCGGCAACCTACAAGTGTGCGGATGTACAGTCTCAGTTGCAACATCTGTGGGTACGTCTTCCACAGGATACCATACAGAATATGTACGCCTCCAATGCCCAACCATATCTCATCTTGTATCCAGGCTAGAGATCCCCTAACAGGGTAACTAGGGATTTCTTTCAATTGTAGTTTTCCTGAATAAACTTATCCTTTTGCTCTGATATTGTAATAACTTACATATATTATTACATTCATACATATAAAGTTTATTTCAATTCCAACAACTTCAAACAACATATTCTGTTTGAAACATCAGTATATGATTTAAAAACGACCTGTTTCTGCTTTAGATGTGTTGAGTAATGCTGTCTCTCCTGGTTGTTAGGTACCCATCTAACCACTTTGGCACTCTGACGGGCTTGCAGTCACTGATCAGTGCCCTGTTTGCCCTGCTCCAGCAACCACTCTTTGTCTTTATGTTGGGTCCACTCAAGGGAGATCCATACTGGGTGAGATACACTTTAACCCATACACATAGTCTAGGACGATCAAGTTTGTTTAAGTCTAACTTAAAATGAAAACCATCTGATCATGTTGTTTAATGAATCTGTGTGTTTGTCACAGCTGATGAATTACATTCTGGCAATTCTTGTCTTTCTGTCCATTATCAGATCAACTTTGGGCTGCTGTTCTTCTCACTGGTTGGCTTCCTTTTGCCCATGTACCTGTTCTACCACCGCAGACAACTCATTAAGAAGAAGGACCAGGCAGCAGCGGATCAATCAGCACAAAATGCTCTTAACCAACTATAAAACTGAAACCCCACAGCAATAGGTGTGATCCAGACAAGAATTGAAAGCAAAAGGAAAATAGAAATTACAACAAAGGATTCTCCCCCAAATCCACATCAAAAGCCTCTTACTCTGTTACCCTAATTATATTTTTGCAAGATATTTTAAGAAAGCCTGCATCCATCCATACGCCGGGACCTAAAAACGTTTAAGAAGGTCCAAATATGTATAATACCCGTAAAATACTACAGGTGCGACTTTAACTCTTGTGGCTGAGGCGTACTCACACTATGTCCAGTTGCCTTGTACCATGCCACAGTATGATTGTCCTCGCTCCCCCGCTGGCCTGCTTTCACATTAAGCTTTAACGTTTTGGACCCCGGGCACACTTGCATCATCACAGTACTACGTTTTGTGTATTAGATGCACTTGCAGAGCACAGTGGACTTTGTGGTTGCACTTAATTTGTGGAGTTTTTGGAGTCTTACTGGGTACGCTGATACACAGCCCTCTCATGTCCCTTAAGGAATTATTTATTGTTTAATGCAGAGATTTTTGGCTACTCATACCACCAATAAGAGAATATTTTTACAGAGGCAGCTGATGTTGCTTTCTGTGCTCAGGCACGGTTAGCTAAGCACACTACATGCGTACTGTGCCTGAATCCAACTGAATCGTACCTGAGCCTGAGCACGGTTCCACAACCAGGCACCGTATGGAGCGATCTGACCTGAATGTTTGAGTTGGACTTCTTGAGGCCATTTCACACCTCTTTTCAAACCACATGTCTTCTCTGTCCAAAATATGAACATGTGAAAATATGAAAGATAAATATGAACATTTGTATCTTTCATATGTTTTAATATGTTCATACAGTGGTACCTTGGTTCTCGTTGTTAATTAGTTCCAGAAGGTTTGTCGAGAACCGAAAACGACAAGTACCAAGCAAAGTTTTTCCATAAGGAATAATTTAAATTGAATGAATCCGTTCCAGACCATAGAAAATCCACACTATATAAGGCATTATATGCATTAATGGAGCAGTATTGTACAGCTCCCTGATTTATGATGGGGAAATGTTCCGACAAATCCATCATAAGTTAAATATATCATGAACTGATGAGTTTAATATAATCCATACTGTATCACAGTGGAGCCGACCTTATAAATCCTATATACTGTTGAGCTTAAACAGTTACATTAACCTATAATTGACCAAAATAATTAACACAAAGCTTATTTTACAATAACCTGTTGAAAAATTATGGATTGAAAGTGAAAAGTGAAAGCAGAACACTTACTGTATTGGTGAACTCCGAGCACTAGCATAGCTGCTAATGCTAACTGCTGCCTGTATTCCGGAGGACTCCTTTTGGTTGGCTGTAATCAATAACCATTTTAGGACCCATGCAGACTTATTTGCACCAAGGATACAGTACTGTAGATGTAAAAATAAAGAAAAACACAGAAGATACTGAATCACACTGTGTACAGAATGATGAACGATGAGTCCTGAATACTGAATCTAGTTTCGTCTGGAACGAGTCGCGAGTTGGAAGTTTAAGCAAGTGCGCAGAGCACTGAGCAAACGACGAGAACCAAGACAAATATTTCTAGTAAACAAAAAAAGTCTAAAGAACATAAAAGACTACAGAACTGAACTTGACTAGAACTCAAGTTCTGAGGTGGACGACAACCGAGGTACCACTGTATTTTGGACACAGAGGACAGGTGGTTTGAAAGAGGCATGAAGGAGGCTATCTATGTTCAATTACAACCATCACTGAATAGAGGTGGTTTACGACTCCAGTTATCAGCCACCTACAAAGCAGTCATGAGATCCCTTCCCAGGAGGTTTAACCCTTATTCACACCTCGACCCATGTGACCCTACTGACTCGCATGGCGGCAGGGTGGGGCAACGTCTCGCAGATGGGTTACACCTTGGCCCCTGTGATCCTAACGTCTCATGCACTGACAGGGTGCATCAACTACTCTCAGGACCATCTCCAAGGTGACAACTCCAACCGAGTTTAAACAGCAAGAACTCCCCAGGAGCTTCTAGAACTGAAGAAGCCTTTCAGATGTGGGGTGAAATGTCTTCAAGAACCCAGAAGAAATTCAGTTGCCTTCAACTCAAACACTCATGTCTACCATTACCTGGATGACTGAGAACCTACACAAACTTACAGAGCGATCACACTAGTCAAATGAACCACACCTCGGGGATCAAACATGCTCTGGCACGGTACAGATCGCTTAGTGTGAGTACACCCTCAATCCAGCAGGACTGTATTTAAATGCTATGCATTATGCAATGAAATATCAAATTATGCTAACAAACTGACTATTCTTATGAGCTACCTCCTCTCACTCATCTCAATAGCCACTTCAGCCAATCAGCAGTCTGTTGATATAGACTGTTTCAAAGTGTGTTTTAATGTAGTAAATTTCTGCTCTTGTTCTGACTGAAATAAATGTACAGTTGCTTAGTGTTTTTGATTTTCGTGCAGCTTAACGCTTGTGTAACATACTTGTATTATTGAAATGTAGCTGTGGTGTACTTTTGTGCCATTGCTTTTTTTGCATTGCTTAAAGGTGGTTGCCTTTGGACGTAGAGTGCTAGCAGTTAGTAGTTTGTCAATAAAACATTCATACCAGATTTTAAAGCCATGTGTGCTGTATTTGTAGATCATATAATTACTCTAGGGCAATGGCCATCCTCTAGCCCACAGAGAAATAAGTCCAACAACAACCCCTTTTCTGGAGTGCCATGTCACCCCCCATTACTTCCCCCTCGACCTGACCAGGATAAAGCAGTGTTTTAACGACAGAATAAATTATTGCCTATGTTTCAAGGATTATATGGGCCATTTGGTCTCCTATAGCCAGGAGCGTTTCTAGATTACTTGTACTGGGGCACACAAAGAATTTTGAGGGCCAGAGCTGTACCCCTCTGTTTGCCAATCGGTCATAGGGGCACAACTGTGCATAAAAAATATCCATGCAGAAGACGAAAGAAACTGGCTCTGACTGAAAGCGTTAGCTGCTCAAGCTTTTGGAATGCCGGATGGAATGCCAAATGCTGGAGCGTTATGGGAAATGGAGTGTCTGTAGTTAATTTACGTGGCATCCTGGAGTTCTACTCAGCAACCCAGGATAAAATTGACTTTTTACCCCTGGTAACTCTAGTGTGGGTCTGAGGACACGCCTTGCCATAGGCAAGTCAAGCACCATTTTAGGGGTGTTCAAGCACCCCCCAAATTGAGTCGCAGCTCCCATAGAAATAGTAAAACGTTATTTTTTATTTTTTATTTTTTTTATTAAACTTTGTAGTGGATAGTTAGAAAATGTTAAAGCCTAAAGCTCTGATCCTAGAATTGCCCATGCCCCTGGCTATAGCTAAAACTGTGATCTCAGAAGACTTAAGCCATCAGTATAGACTACAATATACCTTCAGACACACTACAGGATTAATATAACCCAAATTTTATTTTACAGAAATGATCTATCTGATGTGACAGTTCCACAATCATTATGCAGACAAAACCCAGAACACTCTCTAGCAAGAAATCCAGATTACAGTGGGGCAAAAACATATCGAGTCAGCCACTGATTGTGAAAGTTCTATTACTTAGAAAGATGAGAGAGGTCTGTAATTTTCATCATAGGTACACTTCAACGATGAGAGACAAAATGAGAAAAAAAAAATCCAGATAACCACACTGTAGGATTTTTAAAGAATTTAATTGTAAATCATGGAGGAAAATAAATATTTAATCAATAACAAAAGTTCAACTCAATACTTAGTAACATAACCTTTGTTGGCAGTGACAGAGGTCAAATGTTTCCTGTAAGTCTTCACCAGGTTGGCACACACTGTAGCTGGTATTTTGGCCCATTCCTCCATGCATATCTCTTCTAGAGCAGTGATGTTTTGGGGCTGTCGCTGGGCAACACGGACTTTCAACTCCCTCCACAAATTTTCTATGGGGTTGAGGTCTGGAGACTGGCTAGGCCACTTCAGGGCCTTGAAATGCTTTTTACGGAGCCACTCCTTCGTTTCCCGAGTGGTGTGTTTTGATGGAAGGAGGTTTTGGCTAAAAATCTCACAATACATGGCCCCGTTCATTCTTCCCTTAACACGGATCAGTCGTCCTGTTCCCTCTGTAGACAAACAGCCCCAAAGCATGATGTTTCCACCCCCATGCTTCACAGTAGGTATGGTGTTCTTGGGATGCAACTCAGCATTCTTCTTCCTCCAAACACAACCAGTTGAGTTTTTACCAAAAAGTTCTATTTTGGTTTCATCTGACCAGATGATATTCTCCTAATCCTCTTCTGGATCATCCATATGCTCCATATGCAACACAGGCCTGGACATGTACTGGCTTAAGCAGGGGGACATGCCTGGCACTGCATGATCTGAGTCCTTTCTCTGCGTAGTGTGTTACTGATGGTAGCCTTTGTTACTTTGGTCCTAGCTGTCTGCAGGTCATTCATCAGGTCCCTCCATGTAGTTCTGGGATTTTTGCTCACTGTTCTCCTGATCATTTTGACCCCACGGGATGAGATCTTGCGTGGAGCCCCAGATCAAGGGAGATTATCAGTGGTCTTGTATGTCTTCAATTTTCTTACAATTGCTCCCACAGTTGATTTATTCACACCAACCTGCTTGCCTATTGTAGATTCACTCTTCCCAGCCTGGTGCAGGTCTACAATTTTCTTAATGGTGTCCTTCGACAGCTCTTTGGTCTTGGCCATGGTTGAGTTTGGAGTCTTGACTGTTTGAGGCTGTGGACAGGTGTCTTTTATACAGGTAACGAGGTCAAACAGGTGCCATTAATACAGGTAACAAGTGGAGGACAGAAGAGCTTCTTAAAGAAGTTGCTAAGCTTCATGTTAAGGCTTCTATTGAATTTCACTCTCCAGGTGGTGCTATGCCAGATTCGGCACCCCCATCAGGAGATGCATCCCCGGTAGGGGACGGCACCACTGTTCCTCGCTCACAACACCTTTAGTTCAAAAACAAAGGTAATCTGATGTTGTGTACTTTACTAGTCAATATAAGTAAAGGTGGATTACCTCCAATTTCAAGCAAAGGACGTTGCGCGCACACCACATAACACTACCTGTTTGCTAGGGCCTTCTCATAATGCAAATTAACTCATGAACGCAAGGCAGTGAATGCTAGGTGAATGAAAAATATCAAATCACTAAGCACCTCCAGACCCCGCTTAATTTTGAATTTCATGGCAGAAAGACAGGAAAAGGCTCATTCCACAATCCGTGACACAATTTTCATGGCTGAGAATTGTGATTTCAGCAGTAGAGGTTACTTGTCACCAGCATTAATTAAGAGAAGTTTAGTATCACTATCATGCTGGTGTCATACATTTTGCCACCTCCATTACAACAGATCAATTTTACGCACAGATCACATTCAGTTTTATAGCAAAGCCAATCCTTTGAGCGCTTCTGAGCGTCCATCTTTCACTAAAGCTCCAGCGGAGTGTATCATAAAACTACGTGATGACATATGGGATCACATGACGCACCGGTCCTGGCAGATAGGTGCCTGCAGCCGCATTTTTGCACTAATCACGACTATGTATTTGAAGCATGAAATGCATTAGTAGGAACCGATAAGTGGAACTGAAAATCTATTTTTTTAACGGGTAACCTGTTCTTGGAATTTTGGAACCGTTCTGAATCAGAACCGGGTTTCGATACCCAACCCTACTACCTATGACAATCGATGTATCACTGCCTACGTGCTTCTTCTCTGCTGAATTTTGGAAAAACACATAAAAAAAAAAATCAAAGTAGCCACAAGTCAAGGTAAAAATGGTATCTTTTATGACATCGGAAATGGTTACAAAGTGTACTTCATTTTTTTTGTCAAACTGATTCATCATACCATAAATAAAAACAGAGGCACTTAATGAAACTGATGTAACAGATGGTTTGCTGAAGATGCTACTTCAGTTCACACATGTAACGCGCAGATTCGAGTAAAAACATCCTCACCTTTGTACAATCCTCTTTCTCTCGCACACACTCACGCACACACTCAGTCTTTCCCATTTGTCCTTTAATGCTATTTACACTGAATTCCTACTCTCCCATGCTGTCTTCCTATCTCAGACTGCTGCCACTGGGTTGAGAGCCGGTCATGCCTGGATGTTCAGGGCTATGGCGGTTCTAAGAACACAAAGCAAGAAGTAAAACAATCTTATTACACACTACATACAACACTTCTGTTTAATTTGGTATGGTGTATCAATTCTTGTACTGTCACACTATAATGTAGAAGTGCTCTTACTTTCAATATTAAACATATCCCTGAGTTCTACTGTTGTTTTTCTACGATTCGATTTCAACAAACGTTTAAGTGATCGCCGATCACAATCACTCAAGATTTTTTTCCGACCACATTCCTTCCTCGAATGTTTCCCCACTGTCCTTCCACTTTTTAATAATGGACTTCACCCGATTTTAGTAGTTTCAGCAATCTCCTCAGATGTTTTCTCTGCTTGATGCATGCCAATAATCTGACCCTTCTGAAACAGATTAGCATCTTTTCCATGACCACAGGATGTATCTTTCAACATTGTATAACACATGAGAAGCTACTCACTGCATCGGTTAGGGTTAAAGAACTTGTTTCCAGCTGAAACAATCACCACTGCAGTAATTATCCAATGGAACGCTCTTACCTATTTTCTTAGTTAAATCCAGGTGGTGACCTTTTTTGGTCAGGCCGTGTATAATAAAATCTAATAAGAAAATTTAGAAGAACCTTATCCACTATTATTACATTCCCATACTAAAAAACGAAACATCCCAGACTTGAAGCTGTTCTGTATGGAGGAGATTAAAATACCTCCAAGCCGACTGATCAAAAGTTACGGGAAATTAGTTGCAGTTATTGCTACATGTGGGTTACTGAAAGCAATTGGGTTCTCTTTATCTACTTTTAGAACTTGTGCGAAAATCTGAAGATGTTTTAGATCATATTTATGTAGAAATACAGACAATTGTAAAGGGTTCGCAAACTTTCAAGCGCCACTGGATTTCAAGTGTCATAAACTGAATACTTATGTCTATGCAAAATTTGAGTTTTTATGTTTTAATAAATCTGCAAGAACTTTTTTCACTTTCTCATTATGTTGTGTTGAATGCAGATTAATGGGGGGAAAGTTGATTTTATATGCATATATATAAACTTTTTTTTTTTTTTTTTTTTTTTAAAAGCACAAGGCCGCAACATAACAAAATGTGAAAAAAGTGAAAGGGTCTGAAGACTTTCCGAATTGCAAACAATTTACAAACCTTCTTTTTTTTCTTATCCTTCTTCTTTTTCTTTCTATCAGGATCATCGTCCTTTTTCTTCTTCTTTTTCTTGTGGTCTGAATCAGATGGTGTTTCTATTGAGAAAATGATAAATGAGAATTTTAAAAAATATATTCTCGCAATCTCAAATTCCTAACAGAACTGGAGATGGGATGATGTGAGCGAGAGAGAAGACTGGTTTTTACCTGGTGGTAAGGGGTCCTGAGGTCTGTGGTGTCTGTGTTTGTTTTTGCTCTTCTTCTTTGGGGGCTGAATGTGCATTAGTCTGTACTGCTCTGGAAGCTTGAGGCGTTAGAAAAATACACAAATCAACACTGAGACTAAAGCGTCTATAGAGAAAACAGTTGCAGTATTTTGTGTATACCATCAAGTTCAAATCTGTTCTTTTATTTATTTTATTTAAAAAAAATTTTACACAAACCTGCGGAGCTCAATTGTACACTGATTATTTTCAAATTGTCATGCTGATTATATGATTTGTAATGAAAAATGCATTCAAATCAATAAAAATGCAAAAAAGAAGCCTTTTCACTAGTGATCTCCGACTTTTGCACCCCACTGAATATAACCTTTCACTGGCTTTTATGTACAACTTAAAACAACTGATTTACGTGTCTACAATCCCCGTTTGATGCACTGTACAAAAGTCTTAGGCCACCATAAGTGTTTTAGCAATGGTATAATGTCCATATAGAACACTGTCATATAATACTCTACTGATCTTCAGTCTAATCTTTGTGAGTTTTAGTATATCTCAGCTTTTTTTTTTTACCCTTTTTAATTAAAAAAAAAGGGTAAAAAAAAAATAATAAAATAAAACAACGTTTCAAAAAGATCATTCCTGATCAAGCTTCTTCAGACTGTAGAAGGGTCAAGTTGGCATCCTGATGTAGCTGCCAGATGCTTCTGTTGCTTCAGGTGTAAGGATAGGCCGCTAAAGCCTACAGATTTACGTTCAGATTTTTTTCAATTGTTTCATAATGTACACAAATTTCCTTTATTGTATGGTTGTATTCTAATAGAGAGACCATGAAATAATTAGATATGGTCATTATAACTAATATATAAATACATATACAGTTGTGCTCATAAGTTTACATACCCTGGATGAATTTGTAATCTTTTGCCCGTGTTTCAGAGAATATGAATGATGATACAAAAACTGTTCTGTTATTCATGGTTAGTGGTTGGATGAAGCCATTTATTATCAAACAATTGTGTTTGCCCTTTTGAAATCATAACGACAACAGAAACTATCCAAAATCACCCTGATCAAAAGTTTACATACTCTAGTTCTTAATTCTGTGTATTGCCTCCTTTAACATCAATGACAGCTTGAAGTCTTTTGTGGTAGTTGTGGATGAGGCCCTTAATTTTCCTCAGATGGCAAAGCTGCCCATTATTCTTGGCAAAATGCCTCCAGTTCATGTAAATTCTTGGGCCGTCTTGCATGAACTGCACGTTTGAGATCTTCCCAAAGTGGCTCAATGATATTGAGGCCAGGAGACTCCACTCCAGAACCTTTACTTTTTTCTGCTGTAGCCAATGACAGGTCGACTTGGCCTTGTGTTTTGGATCATTGTCATGTTGGAACATCCAAATGTGTTGAATGCGCAGCTTCCGGGCTGATGAGTGCAATTTTCCTTCAGTATTTTCTGATAAAATGCTGCATTCATATTGCCATCAGTTTTGACCAAGTTCCCTGTGCCTGTGTAGCTCATACATCCCCAAAACATCACCAATCCACTTCCGTGTTTCACAGTAGGGATGGTGTACTTTTCGTCATAGCCCTTGCTGACTCCTTTCCAAATGTAGCGTTTATAGTTGTGGCCAAAAAGTTCAATTTTGGTCTCATCACTCCAAATAATTTTGTTCCAGAAATGTTGAGGTTTGTCTCTGTGCCGTCTGGCATATTGTAAGCGGGCTGCTTTGTGGCATTGGCGTAGTAATGGCTTTCTTCTGGCGACTCGACCATGCAACCCATTTTTCTTCAAGTGCATCTTGAAACAGCCACACCACTTCTTTTCAGAGTCCTGTATGTCAGCTGATCTTATTTGTGGGTTTTTCTTTGCATCCCAAACAATTTTCCTGGCAGTTGTACATGAAATTTTTGTTAATCTACCTGATATTTTCTTGGTTTCAACAGAATCCCTCATTTTCCACTTCTTAATTAGAGTTTGAACATTGCTAACTGGCTTTCTTAATTCCTTGGATGTCTTTTTATATCCTTGTCCTGTTTTATAAAGTTCAACTATCTTCTCCCGCAGATCCTTTGATAATTCTTTTGCTTTCCCCATGGCTCGTAATCCAACAACGTCAGATGCAACACTGGATGAAACATGCAGGGGTCTGTCAGGAGCCCATAAACTCACTAACTCTTTTATACACACACACTAATTACAAGAAAATAGATCACAGGTGAGGATAGTTACTTTTAGTAGCCATTTAAACCTGAGTGTGTCAATTTGTGTGCATGTTATAATGCCAAACCTTTCAGGGTATGTAAACTTTTAATCAGAGTGATTTGGGTAGTTTCTGTTGTCTGCCAGGGTATATAAACTCATGAGCACAATTGTATACATACACACACACATGTACATTATTAAACAATTGAAAAAAATCTGTCTCAAAGCAATTTTAGATTATCTCCTAATATCTATGTCCAATCCCAAATTGAGCAAGCCTAGGGCGACAGTGGCAAGAAAAAACTCCCCAAGTGTTATGAGGAAGAAACCTTGGGAGGACCAAGACTCAAAAAGGGACCCAACCTCCTTGGGCGACATCACGATACAGGGGTCATGATAGTTTGAGATGAAAATCAATGTAGTATATCATGAAAATAAATATTGTGATTTATTGATGTTTAGCACAGCCCTAATATCAAATGCATCAACTTTTGTACAGTCATAACAAAAGGTACAGTGGTACCTCGGTTCTCGACCACCTCAGAACTCGTCAAACTCAGTTATGACTAGAAAAATGTCTTGGTTCTCATCGTTTGTTTGGTACACAGTGCACTTGCTTAAACTTGTACGAGTCGAGCCGTGAGACTCGTTCCAGCTGAAACTCGATTCATGATTCAGTACACAAAATAGCTTTCTCAGTGAAGACGTCCGCTATTTTTATTTTTTTACATCTACAGTACTGTATTCTTAGTGCAAATAAGTACCTATGGGTCCTAAAATAGTTGATGGTTACAGCCAACCGAAAGGAAATCAAGGACTGACTCCTCCGGATCACTTTCAGGCTGAGCAGTTAGTAGCTAGTGCCCAGAGTTCACCAATAGAGTAAGTGTTTAGCTTTTACTTTTCAATTTCAATCCATTTCTCACTAGATTACATGAGAATGAACACTTTATTATAAGTGTTATAAGATTTTCTGGGAGATTAATTCAATTTACATTATTCCTTAGGGGAAGCATTTGCTCAGTACTCATCATTTTTGGTTCTCAACAAGACATCTGGAACGAATTAACGACAAGAACCAAGGTACTACTATACTTCAAGTTCTTGTAATTAGTCAAATCTAGTAGAATGGAGCAATGTAGAGCAAGCTGTCAAACTACAGTCATGACTGAAGTCATACTTACAGGGCCTGTGTGGAGTCTGAACCCAGTGAGCATGGTTCCAGTAAGAGGACTGAAGGAGTTGTTGCATACTGGTGGCTTCTCAAGAAGAGAGCGCAAAGAACTTCCATCCTGATGTCCGGGAGTGTCTATCATACCTAAGAGTGAGAGTTTTTTAACTTTAACCTGAGAGGCTTTTTTTGTACTTTAAAGGATCAAGGTAGGTAACCCCATTCACAACCTGTGGACAACACAAGGAATATGAAGCACTTTCTCCCCACCAAGACGCTCTGAATGGTGGAAGAGATATATTAACATACTAACCAGGTAGCTCAGGGAGAAAGTTGCTGAGCTTCTCTTTCACTTTCTTCCCGCAGAATTTGTTGTATGCATGTTCGAGATTGTAGTGTGTGATGAGGTTGGTGTTTCCAGTCAGCTCATTCTCCGCTTTGGAAAAAGACAAATTCGGTGGTTGTAAACAAATATAAATGCCATTACAAAACACAGTTTCACAGTTGTATGTATAATAAACTAAAGCATTACTCATCAACGTCACATTTGTAATCAATTAATAACCATAACACACCATAGTAATAATCTGAATGATTATTAGAATGAACCACCACCCAAACAGTACCTGATCTGTAGTGGTCCTGTGGGGGTACTGACCGCTAGAGAACAGAGTAAAGAAGACTAACAAAGTATGTAGAGAAACAGATGGACTAATTATAGAACTACAAAGTGCTTCTACAGGGTAAGTGGAACTGATACAATGGACAATAAGTGTAGAAAAAAGGAGGTGCACCCAATAAAGTGATCGGTGAGTGTATGTACAAAGGTACTTGCGTGTAAAAGGGTTACCACCAGCAACCTCATGAAACACATAAATACAGTACTTTATAATATTGAAGTAGTGCAGCATGTTTGACTGCTTTAGCAGAGCGTCTTTTGCACCTACGTCCTCATTTCAGCCCCCTGGCTCCGATGCTGATGGGATTTGTCAAACTAAAAATGTGACCTCTTAATGTCAAGGTTACACTCATCATCGTTATAAATATGTCTGTAGTTATGAACTCAGGACACAGGTAGCATCAGTTCTGACACTTCTAATTTATTTTTCCAATATTTATAATTATGTTATGTTGATGAGCTGGCATATTAAACCATTGCACCACTGAATATACACTCACTGGACACTTTATAAGGTACAATTTGCTGGTACCAGTTTGGACCTTCAGAACTGCCTTAATTCTATGTGGCATAAATTAACAATCTGCTGGAAACATTCCTCAGATATTTTGGTCCACCCTGACATGATAACATCACACAGTGGCTGCAGATTCGTCAGCTGCACATCCATGATGCACCTCCTGTTTCACCACATCCCATAGGTGCTCTATTGGATTAAGATCTGGGACTGAAAAGGCCATTTGAGTAGAGTGAACTCACTGTCACATTCAAGAATCCAGTTTGAGATGATTGAGCTTTGTGACATGGTGCATTATCCTGCTGTAAGTAACCATCAGAAGATGATACACTGTGGTCATAAAGGGGTGGACATGATCAGCAACAATACTCAGGTAGGCTGTGGCGTTTCAACAATCCTTCAACCTTTCAACCTTTACATGGTCACCAGCAGCCTGAACTGTTGATAGATATCCATGCTTTCATGTCACAGGACTGTGGTAGCCTGGTGGTTAAGGTAATGGACCAGAAGGTCCAGGGTTCAAATCCCACCTCTACCAAGCTGCCACTGTTGGGTCCTTGAGCAAGACTCTTAAGCCACAATTTCTTGGATTGTAGGACTCTAAAATTGCAAGTTGTTCTGGATAAGGGCGTCTGCTAAATGACATAAAAATGACATAAATGTAAATGTCACAGCAGAAATCGAGACTCATCAGACCAAGCAACGTTTTTCCAGTCTTTTTTTTTCTTCTTCAATTTTGGTGAACCTGTGTGAGTTGTAGCCTGTTCTTAGCTGACAGGAGTGGCACTCGTGCTCTGCTGAATGCTGTAGCCCATCAGCTGCAAGGTTTCACATCTTGCACATTCAGAGGTGCTTTTCTGCATATCTCGGTTGTAAAGAGTGGCTATCTGAGTTAATATGTTGCCTTTCTATTCCTCCGACCAGTCTAGCCATTCTCATATGACGTCTGACATAAACAAGGCATTTTTTCTCCAGACAACTGTCACTCCGTGGTTATTTTCTCTTTTTCCCTATAAACTTTTGAGATGGCTGCACGTGAAAATCCAAATAGATCTGAAGTTTCTGAAATATTCAGACCAGCCTGTCTAGCACTAACAACCATGCCACAGAGAACTTTAAATCACCTTTCTTCCCCATTCTGATACTGGGTTTCTGTTATTGACTTAGTTATGTTTCATTAAACCATACGTAGAGTGACATATAGCAGCTATGTTCAAACCAGGAGACTCATAGTTACATTTCTAACAAAGTTACATTACGACACCTCAATAAAATAAGCTCTAACTTGTACACTGTAAAACCTGCTCTAACTTGTAGAACAAGTAACCACTGATCTAGTCACAGAAGTTTATTAAGAAAGAAAGCATTAGTAAATGAAAACTACACACAGGTAAGAGCTACTTACTCGGTAATTCCCGCACTAAATAAAAAGGTTCGTTCATGGCTGTAGATTTTCGTCCTGTAGGTCCTTCATCCACTAGTTGGTGAGGAAGCGGTACCGCCATGTGTGCTGAATTCTGGTGTACCGGCGGTGCTAGAGGTTTTCCGGGGACAAACCCCATTGCCGATGCCCCCGAAGGCCCCTGAGCTTCAGTCTGGCCGTAGAGTGAAGAGAATATTTCCGTCATGTTGGATAAAGTTCAGTTTAAACACGACGTGTCTGTTACGCAAACCTCCCTCCACAGTAGTTTGTTGACGCTCTTTGGAATGAGAGTGATTTCCGCTGGATACTCCGTCTGGTTCAAGCTTTACCGTAACGTATGTAGTAGTGGGATACCAAAATCATTAGCAAGCATTTTGCTCGGGTATCAAAGCTTGACCGTGTAGTACATTTGTACACAAAGTGTCTTCCGCAATGTTCTTGTCATCAATAATAAAATAAATTATAGGTTTCGAACTAAACTGTCTCACATACGCCGTTAAAAAAGCTAGCGCTGCTTCTTTCTGGTTCTTTCTCTGTCTGTAACTGAAATGGCTCCTTATGTACTACATAGGTGCTCTACAAGAGTTAAGTCATAATGTCCTCTACACCCTCGAAGTGCACTTTGTATTATTTAGAGAGTCGTTTGGAACAATACTACTTCATGGCTTCTTTCACGCTGCAAGTGAAAGTAACAAAATCCGTACTTTTTACTTAAACGTGAGACAGCTTTGTGTTTTTCGAACCTTTCGAGTTCAACAGCTAAACCATCATCAGACTAGCACTGACCAACATCAACTAAGTTGGACTAATATGGTACATGGAACTCGTATGGTCTTGCTGGTCGACCAGCATACATGCACACAAAAAAGAACATATTCGCTGGTCTGTTTCTGAGCGGTAATATGGGTTAAAGTTAAATATGGACTGTGGTAGCCTAGTGGTTAAGGTACTGGACTATGGACTGAAAGGACCAGGGTTCAAATCCCACCTCTGCCAAGCTACCTCTGTTAGGTCCTTGAGCAAGCTACTTTGCCAAGCTACCACTGTTAGGTCCTTAACCCACAATTGCTTGAATTGTAAGACTGTACCAATTTTAAGTCGCCCTGGATAAGGGTGTCTGCGAAATGCTGTAAATGTAAAGTACACCTGCACCTGCAAGCTGGATCGGGCATCACATAGGCACAAATGGGTTTGACTTAGGGAGGAGGTGACAAACAGGGGCATCATCTCCATCTTTCTCTCTCTCTGCAAAAGGTGATCCCTACACAGCTTTGGAACTGGCATTCCATCAAGGGTTTATGTTTTTTTTTTGCTTGTTTTGTCATTTAAACAAGGCCCTATACTCTAAACTGCTTGGATTGTACCTTGTAGGTTTGTATTAATTGTGAGTCCCTCACCTACCTACCTACCTATCTGATGGACCTGCGTATAAAATACATAGGTAACAAATGTTTTTGATAGATTTTACCCAGCAAAAGTGCGTTTCCAATATACAAGATAATCTGGGCACTGATCCATTTTCCAACCCTGTTATTCCAGCTTTCAGTTGTTTTTAATTGAAATTTCAGAACTGTTGCCTTTTTTTCTTTTTACTTGAATATTGTAAGATAAAATCTGCAAATAAAGCTGGTAAAAATATCCTTCACGTGTTTCAATTTCTGTCTGTAAGACAAAAAGTGGCTATTTCCATGGGGTATTGTGGTTGTATGTAGGCACTCTCAACATCTCACTACTTGAACATTCAGTATCCAGAATGATAATGGAGACAGACTGTAGCTGTTATTTTGCAATGATTATTTTGAATAGTCTAAATGGCTGGTTCATAGATACTTTAACGATTCTAATATTGCTCTAAGTTAATGCATGGCTGTGCATGAAATGATATACTGCATAATGCCATACTTATGATCATCAAGTGCTGTCAAAGTCTCTTGCAACTCCTTTTTATTTGGTCTTTAGGCTTTTTAATGGCTAGCTCATTATTTGTTTGATTGTAAAGGACGACACTACTCACTATGCTGAACGAAGGGGGCACGACTGTGGTGGCACAGTAGGTAAGGTATTGCACTATTGCCTTGTTGCCACTGCAGGGCCCCAACAAGGTCTTTAACTCTCAATAGTTTGGTCTGTACCTTGTAAGATTTGTCACAGAGCATCTTAAACGGTGTTAATGAGCTTTTATTATGAAAGGGCAATTTAATGCCTCACAGGCTGGAGCGGGACTACAGCTAGTACCTACCCAATGGAAACGTATACTAGATGAGGAAGAGGCGGAGTCTGAGTCTCTCCTCCGTCCGCAGTGACCTCTGTCCCTTTAATAATTGTCTACGGCTTAGACGCAGAGCAGCAGCGTTTAGACGCGTTACGGTTCGTGTCGTTGTTCGGTGAGAAAAAACATGGCGCTGCTCACTTTCCACTCCCTTCGCTTTTTCTCTAATCATTTGCCGCAGGTGTATAAATGGCTGCTGAAGCCATATTATATCGCGTCTCTCTTCATGTCGCTGGCTTTCCTGCTGGTTCGGAAGACCCCCGGAATCTGTGAGCATCTCTCCACGCAGAGAGAGGACGGAAACCCGTGCGACTTCGACTGGGTCTGTGTCTGCATTCACACTCTCTAACATGTAATTAGCTGTGGCACTGCATAATGTAGACAGAAACAATGGTGCAGAGGTGTGTTAGAGATAACGGCTTTAATTTAGGTACGCATGCATGGTCAAGATGACATGCTGATGTCTAACCAAGCATGGGGAAGACTGGTGATGCAAGTGACTTTAAATGTGGCATTGTAGGTGCTAGATGGGGTGGTCTGAGTATCATAAACTGCTGACCTACTGGGTTTACAGAGAATGGTCTGAAAAAGAGAAACTATCCAGAGAGTGGCAGTTTCCTGGCTTAAAATGCCTTGTTGAGGCCAGAGGAGAATGGCTAAAATTGGTTTAAGCTGAGAGAAGGGTAACAGAAACTCACACAACCACTCATTAAAGGTGCTGAAGGGCGTCTCTTAACACACAAAACCATGAACCTTTCAGCTGAAGACCATCCGGCGCCACACCCTCCAGCTAAGAACAAGCGATTTGAGGCTTACAATTCACAAAAGCTCACTCAAAATTGGCTGTAAGAAGATTGGAAATAAACATTGCCTGTATGTCTCAATTTCTGCTGTGACATTCAGATGGTAGGGTTAGAATCTGACATAAACATCAAAGCATGGATCCATCCTGCCTTGTATCAGTGATTCAGGCTGCTGCTGGTGGTGTAATGGTGTAGGGGATGTTTTTGGACACTTTGGGCCCCTTAATACCAACTGAGCATCTTGTACACACCACAGCCTATTTGAGCATTGTTGCTGGCCTTTGTGACCACAGCGTCCCATTTTCTGATGGCTACTTGCAGTAGGATAACGCAAGATGACGCAAAGCTCAAACTGACTTCTTGACCATGTGCTGAAATGGCCTCCACAGTCATTAAATCTCAATCCAATAGAGCAGCCGACAAATCTGGAGCAACTGTGTGATGCTGTCATGTCAATATGGACCAAAATCTCTGAGGAATGTTTTATTTGGTGCGTTTAGAGATGATGTCATACATACATACTTTTGAAAGCACTTTTCCAAGCATGGCAAATTTCATTACCATGCACTACAGGAACTGTAGCCAGTAGCCAGCCAGTTTTATTCATAAATGAGCAGATATAAATGATTGGAGTATTATTATAATGCCTTACTTTTGTTTCTTATGATTTGTTTTTCAGAGAGAGGTGGAGATTTTGATGTTTCTCAGCGCTATAGTCATGATGAAGAACAGAAGAGCGAGTAAGTCTGCGTTATCCTGTTGTCCATTCATTTCCAGCTCGGTGGAGTTTATATGTAAACACGTTTGAAAAAAGTAAGTCTAACGGAAGTCAGGTTCAGTTAAAGCAGGTGGTCCCAAATAACTGATTTGTTTACTGTATACAGATGAGTCCCTGAAGGGTTTGTGGTTGAAGGACCCTTGAGCTTGTTGGGCTGGTTATTGTTTGTTGATGCTCTGTGGTTAACCCCTCTTGCTTCTGTCGTGCAGTAACGGTTGAGCAGCATGTAGGGAACATCATCCTCTTCTGTAAAGTGGCCAACGTGATCCTGTTCTTCAGATTGGATATTCGTATGGGACTGCTCTACCTGACTCTGTGCATTGGTCAGTACACACACCAACAAGTAGATGAACACTGTCATTGTTGTTTTGGTTCTGTGCTGTAGTGTAATTCATGTATGATGAAGCAATGAGTCAAAAGCATATCTGGTACATCCAAGCCCTGTTATCCGAATGTACCTTCTTCCTGGAAATTGCACAGTATATATTTGAATAATGAAGCCCCATGTCCATAATTTCTTATGGGGAACTCCCTACCTCAATCTCTTAGTGAAACGCTCCATACAGCTTCGTAGAGTGGCACAGGAGACTTTCATGCTTACTGAATTCACTCCGTCTCCCCCAGTCGCCTTTGTATGTCATGTGTGCATGTGAATATGTATTAGGAAGTAACCTGAGAGGAAAAACAATGAAACAAGTCATGGGCAACCCTACATCCAGATACTCTAGTGCAAACAGGAGAACCAAGATGCCAAACTATCTGAAAGTCGCGTAGCTTTTGTGCTAGGCTACAGAACTCCTAAACCAGGACTCCTCCCACGTCTCTTCCACAACTTACTTTGTAACTACGTTGCAATTGTAATCTGTTTCTCGATATGCTTGATTAGTTCCCTTTACTCTGCTCTCTAATGGTCAGCACCCCCAGAGATCAGGTACTGTTTGGGTGGTGGATCATTCTCAGCACTGCACTGACACTGATGTGCTGGTATGTTTGGGTCAGACACAGCAGTTCTGCTGGGGGTCTTAAACACCTCAGTGTCACTGCTGTACTGAAAGTCCACCTCCCAAAAATGTCCAGCCACCAGGATCCTGTAGGCTTCGTTCTGTGAGCACTGATGAAGGATTAGAGGAAGACTAAGACAAACTGTGCAACCACAGATCAGCTGCTGTCCCTGACTTTACATCTACAAGGTGGAGAAATATGGTAGATGTCTAACTGCTTGCACAGTGAGTGAACAAAGCATTTAAAACTCCAGCAGCACTGCTGTGTTTGACCCATTCATACCAGAACAACTCACACTACCACCACCACCATGTCGGTGTCACTGCAGTACTGAGAATGATCCAACACCCAAGTAGTATCTGATCTAATCATTAAAGAACAGAGTAAAGGGGACGAACAAAGTATGTAGAGCAACAGATGGACTACAATCTAATTGTAGAACTGCAAAGTGCTTCTCTATGGTAAATGAAACTAAAATGGACAATGAGTGTAGAAACAAGGAGGTAGTCATAATGTATAAGTTTATGGATGCCCAAAACATGGGTATTAGTAGGGAGTTTGCCTCCCACATTTGCTATGACAACATTCTTTGGTCTGCTAAGAAGGCTTTCCACTAGATTTTCAAACCTGACTGTGAGGTCGGCTTCTGATGTTAGACAATAAGCCCTGGCTCACTTTTGCATTCAAGTGCATTTTCAAGGTGTCTGATGGAGTTGAGGTCAAGGGTCTGTGCAAGGCAAGTTCTCAAAGTTGGCAAACCAATTGTGTATGGACTTTAAGGACAGCAGGGTAGAAAGTTGATGTGCTGACTCCTGTCACATTGAGTCACTGGAATATTCAGCACAACTCATTGTACTGCCACTGCTTGTCTGTGGAGAATCCAGAAATCTATGCTCTAATTATGAGTTGCAACTGAGTGCTGCCAAAATAGTTGAACTCAATAATTAGAAGGGATGTCCACAAACTTTTGTCTATATAGTGTATGTGTCTTATTTTTATTGTTCTCATTTTTACGAGTATATATTTAAATAGTAATATACTGTCAGCTGAGATTCTTCACTAATGTATTTTATAATCTCTGCATAAACTTGGTGTAGCTTTTTCACTGATGTGAAGGAAGTAGAAGTTGCAGTTGGAGGCAACATGCTATTCAAAGATACCATCAGTGTCAGTTAGGTTACAAAGTTTTACTCTCTCTCAGTGCAGAGTTTGACTTCCCAGGTTTAATTTATCCATTGTTTTTCATTATAGTGGTTAGAACTTCTTCTACAATGAAAAATGAAACTCTCCAACCAAAGATCACCATTATTTACATTCACAGCATTTAGCAGACACCCTTTTCCAGAGCGACTTACAATTGATACAGTCTTACAATCCAAGCAATTGTGGGGTAAGGGTCTTGCTCAAGGAGCCAACAGTGGCAGCTTGGCAGAGGTGGGATTTGAACCCTGGACCTTCTGGTCCAGAGTCTGGTACCTTAACCACTAGGCTACCATCTTAAGATTAACTTTCAAATTTGGCACATACATCAATTCTTTCATGTATGTCCACCTACAAAATTAACCTATCTGCACTGAAATGGTAGTAAACTCCAAGCAAGCAACCAACCTTTAGTGGTTTGGATAGTGTGGAGAGGATAAATACATCATGTTATAGCAGGAATATGGAGAGCAGGAGTTCAGATACTGGGGTTTGACTTAATATTAATATGGGTTTTTGTTGTTGTTTTTAATAGCATATATACAAATCTTCCAAATTTGGCCAAGCCATCGTTATGGTCGTTCCTTGAGGACAACTGGCCAAATTTTGTTAATTGCTTGTTCTTTAATGGAAGAATAAGATCTGATAGCTATAGTGGATCCAGCTTCAGTGTAGATATATTGCCATGTATTGTCAATTTTGGCACCCGGTTCAAATGGATGTTTCTAAATGGAACAACACAGCACCTGTGGCTCGGAGGTAAGCGCCAGCTACCAAGGATGTTAATTTGAACCCCATGCTGCCCTCACAACTTGAAGACTAGGTGGTGCAGTTAACAGGGCCTAGTGATGGGCTGGCATGTATTTTTATTTAGAAAAATTAAAAGTGTGACAAGCTTTGTATAGTAGCTCAATTTTGCTGAGAATAATAAGAGTGCTGTTTGCTTTCAATAGAGTTTGGCTGACATTTATTTTAATACATAACCCTCTAATGAACTAACCATATGCCAACTCTTCCAGTATTCCTCATGACCTGCAAGCCTCCCCTCTACATGGGACCAGAGTACATCAAGTACTTCAGTGATAAGACCATAGACGTGAGCATTACTTTAACTCATTAAATGCAATACAAAACAGAACCCCTGGCATGCTGGGTCTGTAATTAAAGTATATCTTCGTACAAGTAGAAGCTTGTAACA
>JAJAGP010004262.1:0-53233 GCA_025084515.1 Ancistrus triradiatus | reverse complement strand
TATGGGATTGTACGTGTTGTAGGGATTCCAGGAGCCAGAAGTATGGCTTGCCAATTGCACTGGGTTTAGGAACTGCACCAGACAAAGTTGCAAGCTTGATGGCATTGAGTCCATATCACTATCCCAGGCTACAGTCAAGCAACGAACCATTCCAGTGGCAACCAATTAATCCGGTTCCTCTGGCTAGGCAAAGATGGTCAGGTGTCCAGCAGCTGCTGAGCCACTCCTTCCCCAGCTACATTTCAAGCCTACATGCCAGTTTGAGAACAGCTGAACTGTAGCTGGCAGACTGTAGACTACTAGGCTGTGTGCTGCCAACTGGGCTGCCCTGGTTAGGAGGGCCTCAGGGGACAGACTTCACTCATCCTAAGGCCAGCCCAAGGCTTTGAACCTCTATTACAGGAGCAACATTCGGCTGTAACACTCATGGTGTCATTGGCTTTGTGAGCCTGATGATTCTGGTCATCTGTGGTGGATGTCCGGATCAACCGGATCAACTTAATTCCAGTTTCTGGGCTTTGGAAACTGATGTCACAGCTCTCACAGATCTTGGTTCAAAGACATCAACAAACCCCTTGTGTATTTTTGGACTATAAGAAAAGGCAAGAACAAAAAACAAAGAGACATACAATAAACATGAGCAGCTTTCCAGCTTTTTTCAAGGCGGGCTGGAACCGCGTTCAAATTGGTCCAGTGTGAGCACCCAGTCAGACAGGAACAGAGCGAGGGAGAGACGTCAGATTATAAAGAAATTTCCCACATGGGCCACCACAAATCAGACTTGGGAATTGCTAGACAAAACCACCCCCTCTAACCCTCCCTGCATGTGCTGTAGGTATTTGCCTAATAATTGGGAGGGTAAAACCATGCAAAGACAACTGCAAACGCAGGAAATAAAACAAGACATCCGGGAAATGGAGGCAATAAATGCAGACAAAAGCTGTAGACAGTAACGTGATAGGAAATGCGCGATTGGTCGATGCCACGAATGCACACTTTTGCCACACACAATGTAAAGAAGTTTTATTACACAGACAGAACCTAAAGACAGAGATTAGAGAAAGTCAAAAATAGTGATTTTCTTTGACGTGAGTGGACGGAGTAAATCTCCTGTGCGTTCTGTCAGAGGTGTCTGGAGAGGCTGCATACGAGAGGGAGAGAAGAAGAGCAAGGCATTCCACTGGAGTATCTCGAGAAGCTCCATTACAAACACGAGTGCTGGCTGCATCACAGGACAATGAGGTACACCCACTGAGCACCATATTCACATGTGTGACGCCAGGTTATTAGATGCACCTGTTGCTAGGGTTGGGGGACTGTGGTAGCCTAGCGGTTAAGGTACTGGACTATGGACTAAAAGGTCCGGGGTTCAAATCCCGCCTCTGACACGCTGCCACTGTTGGGTCCTTGAGCAAGACCCTTAACCCACAATTGCTTGGATTGTAAGACTGTATCAATTGTAAGTCGCTCTGGAAATATAAATGGTTGGGAACTGAAACGCCAGAACTCCAAAATTCCAAGAACCAGGTTCCCATTAAAATAATAGCATTTCGATTCTACATATCGGTTCCTATTAACGCACTTTATGCTTTAAAAGCATGGCCGCGATTAGAGCAAACATACCTCTGTATTAAGGAACCATCTGTCTGCCAGGACCGGTGTGTCATGTGATCATGTACATCATCACGTAGTTTTTGTTGGTATAGCGTTAGCGGAAAATGGGCGCTCGAAAAAGTAGCTCCACTTTCTGAGAAAAGGCTAAATGCAGTATGTGGGCAAAGCTGTTTTGTTGTAAAAGACGTTTCATCTGGAAAATGGCAAAACACCTGAGGCCACCAGCATGATCTAGAGCTTCAGCAGTGTACCGGGTTCCACCGACTGCGCTCTCCTAGCACAGATGCTGCATTAGCCAGGAGAGTCCTAACGTGAATGTGGCTTAATGTACTTAAACAATGACCCCAGAAAACAAAATGTACTACTAGTGATCAGTGATCTCACTTGCCTTTTGGACCACATGTTAATCATTTCAGCAGTAGAGAGTACTTATGACCAGTAATAACCGAGAGAAGTTTGGTGTTCCTGTACATGAAGCTGTGGAACCTTTTTAATTATAATGGGTTTAGATGGGTAGAAAAAAAGCTTAATATAAAAATGATTTGTTTTGAAGTTGAAATATAGAATTATTGTTCATGTTATTTATACCTAAACATTAAGCACTCTTTTTCACCATTTTTGGAATCGAAAATGGAATCGATAAGAAGAATCGGAATCGGTTCTTCTAAAATTCAAACGATTCTCAACTCTACCTGTTGCATTTACATTTACAGCATTTAGCAGACGCCCTTATCCAGAGAGACTTACAATTGATACAGTCTTACAATCCAAGCAATTGTGGGTTAAGGGTCTTGCTCAAGGACCCAACAGTGGTAGCTTGGCAGAGGTGGGATTTGAACCCTGGACCTTCTGGCCCGTAGTCCAGTACCTTACCCACTAGGTCACCACAGTCCCCTGTTGCCTTTTATTATTATTCAAATGGCAGCCCCCATTTAGCCTAAAGTCTATAAAAGGGAGTATCACAGGACTACAAGTACAGATTATTCATTTTTTCTAAGGCTAACAAAGTATGTAGAGAAACAGATGGACTACAATCTGTAATCGTATAACTACAAAGTGCTCCTATATGGTAAGTGGAACTGATAAAATGGACGAGGAGTGTAGAAACAAGGAGGTGTAACTAATAAAGTGGCTAGTGAGTGTATAATGAATAAATTAAGAAGCAATCCTACACTACTACCAGTAGTGTTACATGCAGCGTTACTCTGTTTAAGACGATTTTAGATATTTTGTATAGTTTTGTGGTCCTTACTTTTCTTGTGTGCATGTGTGTGCCCAGGATGGAGTTTGATTATCTAAGTGAGATCCCAGTTCTCACTCTGGACGTTAATGATGACTTCAAATACAACGAAACCATGAGTGTCAACATGATTGAGAAGGTAGAAATGTTTTTCTTTGTTTCTTCCTTTCCCTCTCACATAGTCAAAGCAAATTCAAGGTCAGATTTATTTCTGTAGCGCTTTTTAGAATCCTTCATTGTCACAAAGCAGCTTTACAATGTTAGCATGTCTTCTAATATCTAAGCCCAGTCTCAGACTGAGCAAGCCTAGGGTGACAGACGCATGGAAAAACTCCCAAAACCTTGGGAGGACCAAGACTCGAAAAGGGACCCATCCTCCTTGGGCGGCTTAGATGATAAATGTGAGAATTAAAGTTATCCAAGTTATCTAATTGATAGGTTTATAGTAAGAGTTTAAATAAACAGAAGGGAGGATTTCTGAGGATTAACAGTTAACGTCAAAGTGAAACTAGAGTCAGGTGTTTTCAATCAATGGGATGACAATCAGGTGTGAGGGGGCACCCTGTTTTATTTAAAGAACAGGGATCTATCAAAGTCTGTTCTTCACTACATGTTTGTGGAAGTGTATCATGGCCCGAACAAAGGAGACTTCTGAGGACCTGAGAAAGAGTTGTTGATGCTCATCAGGCTGGAAAAGGTTACAAAACCATCTCTAAAGAGTTTGGACTCCACCAATCCACAGTCAGACAGATTGTGTACAAATGGAGGAAATTCAAGACCATTGTTACCCTCCCCAGGAGTGGTCGACCAACAAAGATCACTCCAAGAGCAAGGCGTGTAATAGTTGGCGATTTCACAAAGGACCCCAGGGTAACTTCTAAACAACTGAAGGCCTCTCTCACATTGGCTAATGTTAATGTTCATGAGTCCACCATCAGAAGAACACTGAACAACAATGGTGTGCATGGCAGGGTTGCAAGGAGAAAGCCACTGCTCTCCAAAAAGAACATTGCTGCTCGTTTGCAGTTTGCTAAAGATCACGTGGACAAGCCAGAAGGCTATTAGAAGAATGTTTTGTGGACGGATGAGACCAAAATAGAACTTTTTGGTTTCAAAGCGTTATGTTTGGAGAAAGGAAAACCCTGCATTCCAGCATTAGAACCTTATCCAATCTGTGAAACATGGTGGTGGTAGTATTATCATGGTTTGGGCCTGTCTTGCTTCATCTGGGCCAGGATGGCTTGCCATCATTGGTGGAACAATGAATTCTGAATTATATCAGAGAATTCTATGTGAGGAAACCCACCAACATCCCAGAGCTGAAGCTGTCACACCAGATACTGAAAGCAAGGGTTCACATACTTTTGCCACTCACTAATATGTAATATTGGATCATTTTCCTCAATAAATAAATGACCAAGTATAATATTGTTGTCTTATTTGTTTAACTGGGTTCTTTTCATCTACTTTTAGGACTTGTGTGAAAATCTGATGATGTTTTAGGTCATATTTATGCAGAAATATAGAAAATTCGAAAGGGTTCACAAACTTTCAAGCACCACTGTAAGACAATAATGACATCCACGCGATTTAGTCCAGTAGTACTTGTTTTCATACACACACAGCCTGCGGATGAGTTTTAGGTTTTGTCTTTGTTTGTGTAGCTGAAAATGATGTAGAAATATTTAGAATACAAACCAAACAGCTGGATAAAATGCCAAAAATTCCAGTGAACCCAGACAGTGTAGCCTGTGTGTGTGTGTTTTTGTGTATATGTACACAACACCTTGAGGGTTGTGTGTTTGTATGATGTTATACAACTGTGGTAACTGGAAATGATATACTGCTGAGAACAAAACATAGAGGGACTGAGCAGAAAGCTTAAGACCACACACTGTCACACACTCTCTCACTCATTCACTCATACACTTGCATACAGAAACACTTTCCACATGCTGCACTAGAAGTTGTAATAAAGGATCCCGTTCACTTGCCCCAATAAAGCTGAATGCGATGTGTCACTGGTACCTCCTCAACACAGCATCCTTCCACGTGTCCTTACATTTTAGAACTAAATAATCCTTTGTTGTACTTTACACTGAATGTCCACTTTATTAGAGACACCCATCTTGTACCATGTTGGACCTCCTATGGCCTTCAGAAAATCTGCAGTTCATCGTGGCTTAGATTTTGGCTTGGATATGGACCCGTGTGGACAGGATAGCTTCTCACAGTTGGCTCAAATTAGATGGAGGTACTGACATGCTCCGAACAGCCTGTTCTACCTCATGCCAGAGAAGCTCTATAGGATTAAGATCTGAGACTGTGAAAGCCAGGGAAGCAAGGAACTCACTGTTATGTTCCTGGGACCAATCCATGACTATACAATCCTTGTGGAATGGTTCATTGTCCTGCTGAATGTGTCCTTCTGCCATGGGACAAGCAGCTGCCGTGAACGTGGTTGCCCACAGTGCTTAGGTAAGCCTGAAGGGTTCATCTTTTCCTGCTGCTTGCATCAAACTCTGACCCTCTCATCAGGATAGTGCAACAGAAATCTGGATTCATCTGGCCAGGCAATGTTTTTCCACTGCTCAGTGGTCCAATCTTCCCCCCACTGGAGTCTTGCCTTTCTGTTTCCTTTAGACAGCAATTCCACGCGAACTGGTCATGTGCTGTTAAAGCCCATCCATGCTAAGGAACGACGCATTAGTTGGAGCAGCAGCATTGTATTAGGCTGCAGTTAGCTTGATTGAATGTTCCTCAGAACGATTCTGGACATCCAACTGACTAATTTTGTCAAGTTGTTGACTAGTTGTTTACATCCACAAGATCACCTTTTATTGGATGTTTTTCCTTGATCACACCAATCTAGGTATATTCACGACAGCACTGCATGAGAAAACCCCAAAAGGTCTCTCTGCTAGTCAAGCGGGATGACCATGCCTCATTCAAAGTCACCCAGCTCAATTTTTCCCTTCTAATCCATAGAAAACCTGTTCACTTGATTTTCTGCTGTTCACGTTTGTAATTTCCATACAGAGAATCGGCAATTGTGAAAGGACAGGTGTCTCTAATAAAGTGACTGTATATGTGCTGTATGTATGTTACTGCCTTATTTTAATTTAAAAGAAATGGGTGTGTTTAAAAACAATAATAAAACATACATACAGTGGTGCTTGAAAGTTTGTAAACCCTGTAGAATTTTCTATATTTCTGCATAAATATGACCTAAAACATCAGTTTTTCACACAAGTTCTAAAAGTAGATAAAGAGAACCCAGTTAAACAAATGAGACAAAGATATTATACTTGGTCATTTATTTATTAAGGAAAATGATCCAATATTAGTGAGTGGCAAAAGTATGTGAACCCGTGCTTTCGGGTATCTGGTGTGACCCCCCCTGTGCAGCAATAGCTGCAACTAAACGTTTCCTGTTACCGTTGATCAGTCCTGCACACCAACTGGGAGGATTTTTAGCCCATTCCTCCGTACAGAACAGCTTCAGCTCTGGGATGTTGGTGGGTTTCCTCACATTAGCTGCTCTCTTCAGGTCCTTCCACAACATTTCGATTGGATTAAGGTCAGGACTTTGACTTGGCCATTCCAAACATTAACTTTATTCTTCTTTAACCATTCTTTGGTAGAACGACTTGTGTGCTTAGGGTCGTTGTCTTGCTTCTCTTGAGATTCAGTTCATGGACAGATGTCCTGACATTTTCCTTTAGAATTCTCTGATATAATTCAGAATTCATTGTTCCATCAATGATGGCAAGCCGTCCAGATGCAGCAGAACAGGCCCAAACCATGATCTACACCACCCATGTTTCACAGATGGGAATAAGGGTTCTTATGCTGGAATGCAGTGTTTTCCTTCTCCAAACATAACACTTTTCTTTTAAACTTAAAAAGTTCTATTATTTTGGTCTCATCCATCCACCAAACATTCTTCCAATAGCCTTCTGGCTTTGTCACGTGATCTTTAGCAAACTGCAGACGAGCAGCAAAGTTTCTTTTTTGAGAGCAGGGGCTTTCTTCCTTGCAACCCTGCGATGCACAACCATTGTTGTTCAGTGTTCTTCTGATGGTGGACTCATGACACATTAACATTAGGCCAATGTGAGAGAGGCCCTTCAGTTGGCTTAGAAGTTACCCTGGGGTCTTTATGATCTCACCAACTATTATACGCCTTGCTTCTTGGAGTGATCTTTTTTGTTGGTCGACCACTGGCTGGGGAGGGTGGTAAACAATGTCCTTGAATTTTTCCTCCATTTTGGTACACCATCTGGTGTCTGACTGTGGATCGGTGGAGTCCAAACTCTCTTTAGAGATGGTTTTGTAACCTTTTGCCAGCCTGATGAGCAATCAATCAACAACCCCTTTTTGTGAGTTTTTTTTTTTTTGCTGCCATGATACACTTCCACAAACATGTGTTGTGAAGAGCAGACTTTGATAGATCCCTGTTCTCTAAACAAAACAGGGTGCCCACTCACACCTGATTGTCATCCCATTGATTGAAAACACCTGACTAATTTAACCTTCAAATTAACTGCTAATCTTAGAGGTTCACATACTTTTGCCACTCACTAGTGTGAAAATCTGCTGATGTTTTAGGTCATATTTATGCAGGAATAGAACGTTCTAAAGGGTTCACAAACTTTCAAGGACCACTGTATACAGGTAGTCCTCGAATTACGATGGGAATTTGTTCTGACAAATCCATTGTTAGTTGAGTTTATCATAAACCTAGAAGTTTAATATATACTGTATATATTATAGCGCAGCCTGTATTGCGCAACATCAGAAACAGGGGCACAAAGCGTGGTTTAAATGACCCCATTTAATAACCGTCTGATACCAGGCCTGCTTACTATCATGTTTTTCTGTTCACATATTACAGTACATAGAATGTTCTTAATATTATCAGGAAAATAACAGAGCATTATTTCTTTCCAGGTGAAAGAGTTTCTCAGTACTCTATGAGATGGAAGTATTCCAAGTATGTCCACGTGATGGAATGTGGAACTATCCTGTATGTGCTCGTATCATTTTTTTACATTTGATTTAGCATTATTAATTGAAGTTTTAATATTTCAGTTAAGCTTCGGGGGGAAAAAATAGAATTTTATCTAATTATTACATTTAGGCACAGTGGTACAATGGTAGGAAATGTTCTGTGATATTTTAGTCTCTAACCAGTACAAAAAGTTCACCTCTTTTATAATGCATCCATTCAACACTCCACTAATAACGAAGGAGGAGCAGCATGACTTTTAAAAGTACTTTTCTAAAATTTATTCTGAATTGCCCCCCATTCCACCTTTTTGTCCTCAATTTGGTAATGCCCAATTACGCCTCGCCATATGGTGACCTCTCCACCGAGTGAGGAGGGCAGAAGTCCAGCAAGTAGCTGCCGACCACGTCTTTACACCAGCAGTTGGATTACTTCTACTGTAAGAGCAAGCACACACGGAGGGCTCTTTGTCGAGGCCTTTGATTGCGGAGGTAGATGTACCAAAGTCTGACCTTCCTCCCTCTGGCACGGCCAGACTTGAACTCAGGTCTCTGCGGGGATGGGCTAGTGCATTAGACTGCTGCACCACCTGAGCACCCTGACATGTATATTAAAACAATTCGTTGTTATTTATTGTAACCTTATGCACTTACTAATGTAAAATGGCTTAATACGGTCTAGTGCTTTAGCCAAATCGTGTGTGCGTGTGCGTGTGCGTGTGCGTGTGCGTGTGCGTGTGCGTGTGTCATGAGCTTGAATTTTATGTGAGCTCTAATATTCATGTGTAATGAGTGTAATTATTAAAATGAACTGAGTTGTCAACATAAAACTTGCCTCTGTATGTTTACATAATGGATCAGAATTTTGAAGGTACTCAACCTAATGCATTGCTTGCACCATAAAATAAATGTAGTATTCTGGTTATTTTTACGTCATTTAGCAAACGCCCTTTTCCAGAGTGACTTGCAACTGACATAATCTTACAATCCAAGCAATTGTGGGTTAAGGGCCTTGCTCAAGGAACCAACATTGGTAGCTTGGCACAGGTGGGATTTGAACCTTCTGATCTAGAGTCCAGTACACATTTACATTTAATCATTTAGCAGATGTCCTTATCCAGAGTAACTTGCATACAATCTCGTGCAATTTTGTGATCGGCCTTGCTCAAGTCAAGTCAAGTCAGATTTATTTATATAGCGCTTTTTACAATGGAGCATTGTTTGTGACCAGAAGGTCCAGGGTCCAAATCCCACCTCTGCCAAGCTGCCACTGTTGGGTCCTTGAGCAAGACCTTTAACCCGCAATTGCTTGGATTTTGTAAGATTGTATCAATTGTAAGTCGCTCTGGATAAGGGCATCTGCTAAATGCTGTAAATGTAAATGTATTCAGGACCAAGACTCAAAAAGGGACCCAACCTCCTTGGGTGGCGTAGATGATAAATCTAAGAATGAAACTAAAGTCATTTGAATGAGACTAGAGTCACTTTAGGATCTTGAGTCTAAGCAGGAAAGTCGTTGGCGGCACTTCGACCCCAACCAACCGGAGGAGGGTGAGGGTTACTGCCCTCTGGTGTGGCCTGGGTATGGTGGGGCTGGAGCTGATGTCGGAAACAGCTGGAGTGAAGCTGAAGCGGATGAACATCATGTGTGGGGCAGGAACTGGTATCGGAACACAGCTCGGAGAGAAAACCAACAGTGGCAACTTGGTACTGGTGGGATTTGAACCCTGAACCGTTTAGTCAACAGTCCAGTACCTTATCCACTAAGCTACCATACCCACCGCCACATTTGTTTGCAGCAAGAAACCTGGACTGGAACCATATCGCCTTTAGTGATGAATCCAGGTTATGTTTGCGATCCAACGACGGGTTCGAGTATGGAGGCCACGTGGTGAACGCTTCAATCATGCCTTTGCTGTAGAGCGATACACAGCTACTGGTGTGGTGATCTGGGGAGCCATGGCATATGACAGTTCGTCACCCCTTTCAGTGATACGAGGGACACTAACAGATCAGCAATGTGTGCAGGACATCCTGGCATGGCATCATGGTAGGACTTCCAACTGACATTTTTCAGCAGGATAATGCTCACCAAAGTACAGCAAAGGGTTTCCCAGGAATGTCTCCACCAGATTGCAACACTTCCTTGGCCTGTCCGCCCCACAGGTTGATCGCCAATCGGGCATTTATGGGACCAGCTGGGATGTCAGCTTAGGCAACCTACGAGTGTGCAGGATCTACAGGTCCAGCTATAACATCTGTAGGACACCAGACTTTGCCTCCAATTCCTGACCCTATCTCATCTTGTATTCAGGCTAGGGTAACTATAGCCCCTTTCATTTGTAGAGTTTTCCCCAATAAACATATCCTTTTGCTCTAATATCGTAATCACTTACATACATCATCACTACATTCACACCTATGAAGTTTTATTTAATTCCAACAACTCCTTCTTGGTGAGTGAGCCAATGAGTGTATAATACCAGATATACAATGTAAAACATTTTAAATACTGTGTTATTTAGGCAAGAATGACAAGAAAAAACGTGTGATGCAAACACTGCTCAATATCTATAATTCTGGAGAGACTTAGGATCTGTGTAAGTGTGAGTCATCTACAACAGGGTATGTTTACACATCATTTCTCTGGCATGAATTCAGCGTATAGTCTGTCCCGCGGCAAATTCCAATATTGCTTCATGGAACTTTTTATTTATTTATTTTTTAAATATATATATGTGTTTGGTCCACAGTTGGTTTAATCTGTGAGTGCGTGACCCATGGTTACGGAGGACCTGCTGTACCCTGAACAACTGGACAAAAATGCAGGCGTAAACAAAAAACTGCATGCCAAATTTCTGTTGTGTTTTGGTGCCATGGTTTAATAAGATTCCATGTAGAAGTTGACTGGAACAACGTGGCCTTTTAAATGGCATTTTACCTAACGCAACCTTCATTAGAATGCAAAACTCTCAGATGCCCTTTTTATGTCACTCAAATTTGACATGGTAAATAATGAACTCATATAAGGTAAATGTAATTTTCGTCACCACTCTGTGATATATGAAATCATGAAATGAAAATATAAATGGCTAACACGTCCTGAACCATTTTTGTTTAGGCTGTTTGCTGGACATTGCTAAAACGTTTGCTTCCATTTTCTATGATGAACTTTTTAAATATGTAACTCATTGCAGGAGGCTACATTCAAGTCCTTATATATGGTGCCTATATTAAGATGATATTGTTTTTAAAATGATTTACAATTATTTCTACTAAATCAAAAGAGTTGACAGGTCAGTGGCCATCTGTGACCAAGCAATTAACAAAAGCGTCTGTTCTTCATCTATCTTAGCTTCTTTAATTTTATAATCTTACTTAATAAATCCATAAGTAATGTAGATATGAAAAAGACTTGTCCTGTCATAAATAAGATAACTGTCTGCCTTTTGTATTAGGAGCAGCTACAGTTCTTCTTGGAAAGCTTTTATAAACATTTTGAGCCATTCTTAGTGGAAATTTGGCCGGTATTTTGCAAACAAGTTTACTACCATGTTTTGAGTAAGCAGTGTGTGCCAGAGGATTTCTCAAAAGGGAAAAACTTACTCCTAATGGAACACCGAGTACTAACAGGTCATAATGGTGGAAATCTAATGCCATTTAACTGCTGAATATTCAATTTTCAGGAAATTGGAAAAATATGGTTGAAACATGTTTATCATTCCCCTGTGGCAGATTCAAGCATCTGGAATTTCCTGAAGTATGATACAGAAAAATCGGGAATATTGCGCCATACTACCATAACACGGGACATTAACATGATGACTATCTTAATAAAAACCCCAAATCAGAAAAAGTTGGGACAGTATGGAAAATGCAAATAAAAAACAGTGTTTCTTAAATTTACTTTGACTTTTATTTCATTGCAGACAGTATGAATCCAAGATATGTCATGCTTTTCTGGTCAACTTCATTTCATTTGTTAACAAACATCCATTCCTGCATTCCAGGCCTGCAACACATTCCAAAAAAAAGTTGAGACAAGGGCAATTTAGGGCTAGTAATGAGGTAAAAAATGTACTAAATAATGATATTTCAAACATCATGATTTGGTACAAAAGCAGTATCCATGAAAGGCTGAGTCTTTGAGGAGTAAAGACGGGCAGAGGATCTCCAGTTAATCAACAACGTGTGTGAGAAAATTATTGAAATGTTTATAAACAATGTACCTCAAACATGGATAGGAAGGGATTTACATATTTCTTCTTCTACAGCACATTTGCGTGACGGGCAAGGGCACAAGCCTACACTGATGACCCATGCTCTCCGTTCCCTCAGATGGCACTGCATCAAGAGCTGCCATTCATCAATAGCCGACATAACCAAATGGGCAAGGGATTACTTTATCAAAGCTTTATCAGTCACTACAATACAGAGTTACATTCACAAACACCACTTAAAACATTACGGTACAAAAAAGAAGCCTTATTTTAACCATTTCCAGACGTGGCATCAATTTCTCTGGTCTAGGAGGCATCTGAGATGGACCATCACACAGTGTGGTCAGATGAATCAGTATTGCAGATCTTTTTTGGAAGAAATGGACGCTCTGTGTTCTAGAGCAAAGATGAACATGACCAGCCAGGCTTTTATCGGCAATAAGTCCAAACAACAGGCTCTGCCATTTATACTTTTGTGATGGCAGCATTAATGCAGGAAAGTACACTTAGATCTTAGCCTTCTTTTCCAGGGACTTCTATGCATTTAACAATGCTATGCAATACCACATGCTGCACACATTACAAAGGCAAATACTTGGTATCCTCTGTGCCAAAATGTGTTTTAGGTGTTGTGAGAAGGAATGGCAACATTACAAAGTGGTAAATGCTTTACCGTCCCAACTTTTTTAATGTGTTGCAGGAATGGATGTTTATTAACAAATGAAATGAAGTCAACCAGGCAAAACATGAAATATCTTGGGTTCCTACTGTCTGCAATGAAGTAAAAGTCAAAGTAAACATAACCACTTTTTAAATTATGTATAAACAGTATATGACAGGGCTTTTGCACCTCATGTAGTGCACTGCATATTCAGAAGAGATCAGTTCAACCATCTATTCCTTATTTAAGTACCCTACATAGTTTATATATTATTTAATCAAGCTTAATATTGGCCAGTCAGCAAAATGAAGTGACCATATGTGACCATATGTGCTTCCCCTATTTTTAAAACCACCAGCTGCCACTGGCTATGCACATATGTTCACTTATGATCCCTTCATTTTAATGGCTAGTCAAAGCATAACCATAGCATAGGGATCCTTATATCATTCCAGGAAAGCTGAAGTTAGTTTTCTGCCTAATTCAAAATCATTTTGCACTGACTTACTGAAGTTTGAGAAGACAGTCATGTTCCTGATTCCCAATTTACTTTGAAAGGTTGACCAATCATAAGAGAAGCCGTGCTTCAAGGCAGGACCAAAAACTGATTTTTTGAACTGATTTGAACTGATTTTTTGCACCCCCCACACTCCATTCACTGCAAGTGAAACAGTTCAGACATTTGTCAAACGCATACGCATTTGCTACATAGACCCCAGAGATGCACTGGCTTCAATTAGAGTCTGTTAGGTCTGTGTCTGGGGCTTCAAAGCAGATGCATCGTTCAACGGGAGACGTTTGAGTCGAATGAATAAAGTGTGATATTGCAGGTCCATACACTGCCTGGCCCCCCAAAAAACGTTGCTGTTTGGATTCAAATCAGCAAATACCAAAGAGTTTTAGCTGTGATGTTGAAAGCTGAAAGTTTCAGCTGGCAACAATTCCTTGAACCCTAGCATCTCATTTCTTAAACAAGCACGTTGGACATGTCTCGTGGTCATGGAAAAGGTGTTGCTGTGTTTCAGAAGGGTCAAGGAGATTGCTCAAATGACTGGAATTGGGTTAAGAACTGTGAGAGTGTTTCCACATGTACTTTGAAATGAGAACTCACACGACTGGACTAAACAGCTGTGTGGCCAAAAGAAAACCACTTGTTAGAGTAGCTTGAATGCACTGAATTACCAGGTTATCACATCAACGGCTTGTTTTTCTTCCCTGATGGCATGGCATATTCCAGGATAACAGTGCCAAGATTTATCAGTCTCAAATCATGAAAGAGTAGTTCTGGGAGCATGAAAAAAAATTTTCACGCATGAATTGGCCACCCATTTGGCCAGACAGTGTATTTGGTCATACAAGTCTTTAGTTTTGAGCGTGGTCGGCTCACAGCTCTGGAGATCCCCAGTTCAATCCTGACCTTGGACTCTGCCTGTGTGGAGCTTGCATGTTCTCCCCATGTATGTGTGGGTTTACTTCAGTTTCCTACTACATTTCAAAGACATGCAGTAGGTTATTTGTCACTGGCCCAGTGAGAGCATGTCGGACTACTATCATAGTAACCTTGCGCTTGTCGTGAATAGCTTTTGATGCTGTTGTTACATTAAGGAAACAAACAACCTTAGGCATTTCTTTGCCCTTGTAGTAGTCTAATGTAGTCTTAAAGCAGTCTTCAGTGTGCTTTCCCTAATTTTAAAACCACTAGCAGCCACTGGTGGGTACAATTTACACTCGCCGATCACTTTATTAGGTACACCTCCTTGTCTCGTACCAGCACAACACACACTAACACACCACCACATCTGTGTCACTGCAGTGCTGAGAATGATCCACCACCCAAATATTACCTGATCTGTGCTGGTCATGCGGCGGTCCTGAGAGAACAGAATAAAGTGGACTAACAAAGTATGTGGAGAAACAGATAGACTACAGTCTGTAATGGTAACCTATATATACCTACCTATATGGTAAAGTGGAGCTGATAAAACGGACGTTGAGTGTAGAAACGAAGAGGTGTACCTAATTAAGTGATCGGTGACTGTATGTAAGTGCATTATATGAGACATAAAGTAGTGCGCTATGTGTCCTGTAGGTAGCGTATCGGGTCTGTGATAGCCTAGTGATTAAGGTAAGGTACTGGACTATGGACCAGAAGGTTCAGGGTTCAAATCCCACCTCTGCCAAGCTGCCACTGTTGGGTCCTTGAGCAAGGTCCTTAACCCACAGTTGCTTGGATTGTAAGATTGTATCAACTGTAAGTCGCTCTGGATAAGGGCGTCTGCTAAATGCTGTAAATGTAAATGTCTCCCTATACATATGCACTACACTGTTTTAGACGTCATGTGCTACACTATATGTCCAGTAGGGAGCAGTTTAGGTGCTCCTTATGTAGGTGCTGCACTCCGACTACAGTTAGACAGGATATCAAAAAGTTCACGAAGTGCATTACGTTTTTGTCTTTTTTTGCCAGGTCTGTAAGTATATTATGGAGTAAGAAATGATTCGCTCCTAAACGATAGGCCTATATGGTGAATTAAAAAAATATATTTCCAGCTTTTTTTTTTTTAACAAAAACGTTACAGATAATGTTATTAAAGAAATTAGTAATCAAAATAGGCTAATATCCCACTTTAGAACTTGATTATTTAATCCATTTGCTCCAGGTTCATTTAAACTGGATTGGTTCCAAATGCAGCGCGCTCCAAGGCGAACCCCCCACAACCTCTCCCCACCCCCCTTCCCTCGTCACGCCGGAGGAGGGCTCTTTAAATATGGAAAGGAGACGCGAAATGAGAAGTGCCGTTAACGCTCACGCCGAGCGAGCAGGCAGCAAAAACTTACTTCGTTATGTGACACACACGTTATGACCGACGAAGAAAATATTTTTTGGTTAGTCTGTACAGGCAGTGAAATTCCACTGGGGCCGGAGAGATAAAACCGAGGAAACGCGCCGCAAGTTTCATCTCCTATCTAATTGACTTCAGTCACCATACTGCAGAATTTCGACGCTCAAACCAGCGAAGTTTTTCTCCACTGACAGAAGAGCTTGTGGTACTTCCAGAAACCAACGCGCACTTTAAACACTCCGGGGACGAGAAACACCTGGGAGATGGGCGATAAAAACAAGTAAGTGTGTCAGCACTAAAGAGGTCGGTTTTTGTCTGCTTATTCGTTATTTGGTTAGTCAGGTTTGCGGTTGTCTCGCGACTTCACGTGTAACAGAATCCGCTCGGGCATCCTGTCTGTATGTGTTCACATTTCATCGCATCATTAAAAAGTTACGAAATTGCACATTTACAATCGTTTTTTTCGTTGTTGGGTACATCACAACACCTGTGCTGTCTAAGTCTAAGCTCCACACGTACTTCTTCAGGTTCACCTACCTTCTACTGTACTTGTAAGTATATGTGACTCAGTTTGACCCAGTGCATCAATGAAACCATAGGACACCTGCTGAAGAGGATAGTGACACACTAATATGGTAGATGTTCTTACAATCCAAGCAGTTGTGGGTTAAGGGCCTTTCTCAAGCGGCAGCTTGGCAGAGGTGGGATTTGAACCCTGGACCTTCTGATCCATAGTCCAGTACCTTAACCGCTAGGCTACTACAGTCACTGCTGTGCCAAGTATGGTCCACTACTCAAATAAAGCACAGTAGTGGCTCCATGGTTTTTCTTTTACATTGAGGGCAGACAGATAGTCAAGTAGGCTACTAAAGTAGGCTGTTAAATGGCCATTGCTTGTATGTACAAGGTACCCCAAAAACAGGCAACTAGACAAACAAAGGTATGGTACTCATGGAATCCGATATTTCTGTATGTCATTCCATGTGCTTGCAGTTTAGGTTGTGAATAGCACTAGTCAGATCTTTTTATTATGACAGGCTATATTGTCATAAATAATGAGTAGTATTAAGTACTTCAGAGTGTTTTAGGTTATTTCGATATTGACAGTTATGTTTTTGATGATCAGTGGGTCAATCTGCTGTATGAATTAGGATTTCAATGAATATGGGCTTCATTTTAGTTTAACACAAAATTATTCAACTTCATGATGTGAGACACCCAAGCCGGTATGACACCTGACCAGGTATGACCATTTAAAGTGTTTTAATCACACTACACTGTCATACCTTTGTCCTGTTACACCATTACAGTTAAGCAACCCAAGCTTAGTGACTCTTGATATAGCCTTTTCCCAGAAGGCTCCATCACAACCAATAAGCTTCTTAAATATCAGGGAACACACATACATGACTCAGCATCCATTAAACATTCAACAATCTTGACACGTTATTGCCACAAGGTTGTGAACTCTCAAAAATTAGATCCACAATCTTGGGCAAAGTGGTGCTCGTAAATTTGTGTAGTCTCTAGAATTTTCTATATGTTTTTGCTTATGTATGATCAAAACCATCACAGGTTTTCACAGCAGTCCCAAATTTAGATAAAGAATATCCAATTAAAGAAATAAGACAAAATACCATACCGTATATTTATTGAGAAAAATGATACAATATTACATATGTGTGTGTGGCCAAAGTATGTGAACCATTGCTCTCAGTATCTGGTGTAAACATTTTTAGTAAATGTTGATCAGCCCTGCACACCGGCTTAGAGGAAATTTAGCCCATTCCTCCATTCAGAATAGTTTCAACTCTGGGATATTGGTGGATTTCCTTACATAGACTGCTCGCGACATTTGCATTGATTTAAGGTCAGGACTTTGACTTGGCCGTTCCAGCACATTCATTTTCTTCTTCTTTAACCATTCTTTAGTAGAACGACTTGTCCTTTGGGTTGTTGTCTTGATACATGAGCCACGTTCTGTTGAGGCTCAGTTTACAGGCAGATGATTAGAGATTTTCCTTTAGTTTGTTGGTGTAATTCAGAATTCTTTGTTCCATCATTGATAACAAAACAGGCCCAAACCATGACACTACTACCACCACCATGTTTCACAGATGGGATAAGGTTGTTATGCTCGAAGACAATTGCTTTCTGCAGTAGTAACACTTCTCATTTAAACCAGAATGTTCTATTTTGGTCTCATCCGTCTATAAAATGCTTTTCCAATAGTCATCTGGCTTGTCCACATGATAGCAAACTGCAGACACACAGCAATGCTCTTTGGAAAGCAGTGGATTTCTCCTTGCAACCCTGCCATGCACACCATTGTTGTTCAGTGTTCTCCTCAGGGTGAACTCATGAACATTAATATTAGCCAATGTGAAAGAGGCCTTTAGTTGCTTAGAAGTTACCCTGGGGTTTTTTGTGACCTCACAGTCTATTACAGCCCTTATTCTTGAAGTGATTTTTGTTGGTTGAGCACTTCAAGATTAACAATGGTCTTGAATTTCCTCCATTTGCACACAATCTGTCTGACTGTGGATTGGTGGAGTCCAAACTCTTTAGAGGTTGTTTTGTAACCTTTTCCAGCCTGATGACCATCAACAACTCTTTGCCTGAGGTCCCCAGAAATCTCCTTTGATTGTACCATGAGGTACCATGTACCAAATGTGTTGTGAAGAGCAGACTTTGATAGAACCCTGTTCTTTAAATAGGCCTACAACAGTGTGCCCACTCACATCTGATGATGTTTTGGTTGGTACAGAAACCCAGAATATTCTAAAGAGTTTACAATGAACACCACTGTAGTAGTTTGGAATTTGTTTCCCCTTCTCACTCTTGTGGGAAGGCCTTCTACTAGATTTTGGAACATGACTGTGAGGTCTATGACTGATGTTGCACAATCAACCCTGGCTCAATTTTAGCATAGCGGTTCATCTCAGAGGTGTCTGATGGAGTCAAGGCAAGTTATCTGTCAGAGTTGGCAAGTTGTTATTTTTATGGATTTTGTTCTAAATATTGGCATGCAGACTTGAGGGAAGGTGAAAACCTATAAAAGTGTCATACTGACAGTTAGACTGGGTACTGAATATAGGTAAACAAAAGCCCTCTGACATGTCTCGTTACTAATGAGTACTGAAAAGTAAAAAAAAAAAAAGTTGCTTTTCAATACTGTGAAAAAATTATGATCATTAGGAATTAACATAAAGAACAGGAGAAATGGCAGCAAGAAAATGATTATTAGGAGCTTTAGAGAAATCTTCTTGCTTCAAGGAGATTGTAGAAGAGTTCCCAAGAATGGTTTTATCTCACTAAATAAACTACAGGAGTTTCCAGTGGAATAACTTCCTTAAGTAGTAGCTGTCAAAACCGATAAAACACGTATCTCCTGAAATATCTGACTAAACACGCAAATGTTTTAGTGAAGGCATGTCAGCAGGAAGTAACTAATATCTTACTGGGCAGCTTTCTGACTCCCAAGAGAAAGGTAGCTTCTGTGATGTGTGGTGAACATGTTTGAATTCAGCCAGCATTAGATGTGTTGTTAGGCACCGTGTCCAACCATAGTCCATTCAGTTTATTGTCTGTAGATTATGTAAATTTAACTACTGTGTTTTATTTTTGTTTCTATAAAAAGAAACAGTGACACATCATTCATAGTCAAAGTTTTAGGTACAGATCTTATATGACTTAACTCTAGCCATCCAAAAACAAGAGCTGCAGATCAGACAAAGAGCATAATATGTGCTGTAGCAAGTACTAAATATACTACTAAAATATGAGAATATAGACTATATGCTGTAGCTTCATTCATGTTCAGTAACCTGGATGACTGGGACATTTTTAGGACAGTGTGTCATTTACAGCAGAACATTATTATATATTTTCACACAAGGAAATATTAACAAATCAAAGTCCATTACGAGCCAGAGGACAAAATGACTATTGGTACCACAACAAAAAATATAAGCCATACTAGCCAAAATAGCTTTTAAAATCAGTTTAAAATCTTTTCTTAAATCCAATAAATACATTAGATAACTATGAGAAAACTATTTCTAGGTCTATCTAACTTTAATAACGTTAAACAAGTTGAATATTCCAGCAATCACCTAATGAGATCTTGGCTGTAATGAGATGTATTGGCTGTATTTGAGATCTTTTTGCTTGCGTATTTTATTACAAAGAGTACCATTTCAGGGATGTTATGGGGCAGCAAGCGCCTCCCCTAGGTCCTAGTGCATCAAATTTAATTATATTGTGGATATGGAGAGAGATGTTACAGCTGAAATGAGAGAAACTATTGCCAATGTAAATTAATAATGCATGTTCATTTGGGGGCTGGGACTAAAGAACATTTTGGGGTGGCTATAGCCTCCCTGAAACAGGTTTAACGACGTCCATGCTTGTTTTGCTTATTAGTGGGACTGTGGTAGCCTAGTGGTTAAGGTACTGGACTCTGAATCAGAAGGTCGAGGGTTCAAATCCCACCTCTGCCAAGCTGCCACTGTTGGGTCCTTGAGCAAGACCCTTAACCCACGATTGCTTGGATTGTAAGACTGTATCAGTTGTAAGTCGCTAAATGCTGTAAATGTATTAAGCTTACACCGTGTCACATCTTGTTTATTGTCGCATTTGAAATGTTTAATTAGATCATACTCAAGCCTAATTGAGAGTCACTGAGATGTTCAGTACAACCCACTCTACAGATACTGTTGGCATATGGAGAGTCTGTTCCTGTGATGTTTATCTTTTGAAAGATTACAAAATGCAGTGTAATGGTACCTTAACAAACTGCCATGACTCACCTGCAGATGTGTTGCGTAATGTGACACGTCTTGCTGTCAAGAGTCTTGTGTTTTCATATTTAATGTTGTGTATTTCATATACAGTTTCATTGCTGTGCGCAGCAGTGGGCAATATTTAATGAAAGAAGGAACTGCTACATTTGTCACATTGTGAAAAACAGAGATTTGTGGTATTGTGACGATTTCAGAACCGTGCTTCCTCTTGCAAGTGATTGTGAAGATATAGCCACGTGATAAAGCAAAATGTTGAATCAGCTGTGTATGATCAATTTCTAAAAATCCATAGAAAGAAAACTGAACTGTCATGTTGCTGTCCTGTTGAATATTCTGAAATGGAGCTACAAGAGGAACCAGTCAGAGGTCAATGGGATCAAGTTACAACGAACTCCAAAAATCTGTTGGCATCACTGACTCTAGGTTCAAATGTTTCCACCTCAGTCATACCTTGTGGTATTGTTTGATCATTCTGTAACTCCATTTAGTACAAATTCAACATAAGTTCCTCATGCATTAGTGGAGTTGTTTAAAAGGGAGCCCTAACCCATGAGTCAATGCCTCTTCAGTCCGGTTTCTGTCTGTTATCTAGATAATTGCAACGCAGCGGAAAACACCACTCACTATCAGAGGTTTTGCGTTAGGCATACCCATTTCCTGGTACATTTG
Source organism: Ancistrus triradiatus (assembly GCA_025084515.1). Classification (NCBI taxonomy): domain Eukaryota; kingdom Metazoa; phylum Chordata; class Actinopteri; order Siluriformes; family Loricariidae; genus Ancistrus; species Ancistrus triradiatus. The sequence goes on along the minus strand of JAJAGP010004262.1, from coordinate 32,171 downwards.
TCAGGCTAAATCAACACAGGTTTCAGAAGGAATACCAGTAAAGATTTCCGGGCATTTTTTTTTTAAATGAGGGTGGAGTCTTGTGTGTGACAGAAAAATGCCTTTAGACAAAGAGTACACACGTGTCTTCATTGACAGCATCTGTGTGTGAGGGTTGTGTTGATTGAAGGGATAAAAGGAATAGGGAAGAGGGACTGATTGAGAAAATATGTGAAGAACAGACAGGAGGTCATGTTATCTGAGTGCATTGTCACTTGTGCAAAGTGAATGAAAGTTCTATTGCCATGAAATCCACACAGTCATAAAATATGTAACCACATTGTAGTGAGGAATATAAGTCTAAAGCTTTCAGGGTTTAGGTAGTCTAATTTACAGTTTCACACAGACAGGATTACCTAGCAAACATGCCAAGATAAACTAGCTCCAGTTTTTTTTTATTATTCTTATATTATTCCTGTATAATTCATGATTTCTGAGATTACAGGTCTATTCTGGCAGTACTGCCTTACAAAGATGTTTACTTTTATAGCATTTAGCAGGCAGTCTTATCTAGGGCTTAAAGAAGTGCTTTGTATTTTGCTTGGCAGACCTCATGCTCATTTCCTCATACTTGCATTCATAGCATCTTACTGAAGCAGTATCTGTGGGTGGAAGAAAGTTGGAATGTTTTTTCTTATTATTATTAAGTTAAAAACAAAGTGCAATGTTGGGTGTTGCTTAAGCGTTTGAATAATGAGTTGGGTCTTCTGGGTTCTGGGTGTACTTGATGTACAGTGTTTTAGGAAAGGATAAGACTGTGGACCAAATGTGTCATCTGTGGGATTTCCCCCCGATTATTATACACTTGGCTGGGAATTCATTTTTTTGAATACCTGCATAGTTTGTAAACCTAATTGGTGTTTGTTCAGGCACCACTGCTATATTGGTGCATTTTCCAAATAAACATTAATTTATCAAGAAATATCTTAGATTATCTGAATGTTAAATGAGTCAGAGGACTTCTGGAACTGATTGCTACAGTCAAACAGAGAATGTTTCTGAGCAATCACCAATGGTACATGGAGAAATGTTAGAAGGATGGAAAATGATAAGAAGTGAAACAAGATGTATGATCTTACAATAATACCATGACCTGTATACTGGCATACCAATATGTAACCACACTGTAGTTAAAACTATAAATCAGTATACAGTGGTGCTTGAATGTTGTGAACCCTTTAGAATTTTCTATATTTCTGCATAAATACGACCTAAACCATCAGCAGATTTTCACACAAATCCTAAAAGCAGATAAAGAGAACTCAGTTAAACACATGAGACAAAAATAATTATACATAGTCATTTATTTATTGAGGAAAATGAATCCAATATTACATATTAGTGAGTGGCAAAAGTATGTGAACCTCTAGGATTAGCAGGGGTAATTTGAAAGTGGAAATTAGTCAGGTGTTTCAATCAATGGGATCCATCAAAGTCTGCTCTTTCACAACACAACGTTTGTGGGAAGTGTATCAGGGCACGAACAAAGAGATTTCTGAGGACCTCAAAGAGAGTTGTTGATGCTCATCATGCTGGAAAAAGGTTACAAAAACCATCTCTAAAGAAGGTTTTTGGAGTCCACCAATTTACATTCAGACAGATTGGGTACAAATGGAGGGAAATTCAAGACCATTGTTACCCTCCCCAGGAGTGGGGCGACCAAACAAAGATCACTCCAAGAGCAAGGTGTGTACTAGTTGGCGAGGTCACAAAGGACCCCCAGGGTAACTTGAAGGCCTCTTCTCACCCATTGGCTAATGTTAATGTTCATGAGTCCACCATCAGAAGAACACTGAACAACAATGGTGTGCATGGCAAGGGTTGCAAGGAGAAAGCCACTGCTCTCCAAAAAGAACATTGCTGCTCGTCTGCAGTTTGCTAAAGATCATGTGGACAAGCCAGAAAGGCTATTGGAAAAATGTTTTGTGGACGGGTGAAACCAAAATAGACGTTTTTGGTTTTAAAAGAAAAGTGTTATGTTTGGAGAAAGGAAAACACTGCATACCAGCATAAGAACCTTATCCCATCTGTGAACATGGTGGTGGTAGTATCATGGTTTGGGTCCTTTTTTGCTGCATCTGGGCCAGGACGGCTTGCCATCATTGATGGAACCATGAATTCTAAAGGAAAATGTCAGGACATCTGGTCCATGAACTGAATCTCAAGAGAAGGTGGGTCCAATGCAACCAAGACAGCGACCCTAAGCACACAAGCCGTTCTACCAAAGAATGGTTAAAGAAGAATAAAGTTAATGTTTTGGAATGGCCAAGTCAAAGTCCTGACCTTAATCAAATCGAAATGTTGTGGAAGGACCTGAAGCTTATTAAATAAATCCGTTGTTTTCATTTTGATTCATGCATGTATTGCAAAAGCACACTCTAAAGAGCCTCCATACTGAAGACATTGTGGTGTACGAAGTAGATCCCTCCTCATTAGTATCCCTACCCCACATTATGGAGAGAGACTGTTTAGTTGATTAAGTAACACTCAAAACACAACTGAAATCTGACCCTTCCTCATCTTCAATATACGTCAGTAGCGGTGTCATAAACAAACTGGCGAATGGTTGAGCTGTGTTTAGAGCTGTGTAGGTTACACACATGTACTGCATTACGAATTAAAGTTAGTATAAGCACTGTGTTGCTGTGTTTGTGCCATTGTCGCCAATGTGTGCTGCACAAGTTAAATGTGACCGAAACAGAATGTTATATGAGACTAATTATTCAAACAGCGGTTATGGCTGATCAGGCTGAAAACCAGCCAACTGTGGTCACTGGATGATCAGTTGGTGCATCTCTAAAGAAAATTTAGATTGTCTAAATATTAGATGAGTCAGTGGCATTCTGGAACTGATTGCTACAGTCAGATAAAACTGAAATTGAGCTTACTGGATATGATTGCCAATGGCACATGGAGAAATGTAAGAAGAACGGAAAAAGCTAAGGAGAAGTGAAACAAGATGTATGATATTACAGCAAGACCGTGACCTCAAATCAGCCTTAAACTACTTTACGAAAACAAAGAAGAAGGTTTCAGAATTGCCATCACAGTTGTCAGATTTCAGTATTGTTGAACATGTATGGGTTAAATCTAAAAAAAAGCTGCAAAAGAGCATTTTTTTAGACTAGATGTGTTCTGCAGACAGGCGTGGGAAAGTTCTAAGCAAGAATACAAAGAATTTTAACAAACTACAAGTACTGATTGTGATCTGTAAGCACTGTAAAATATTACACAATTATTTTGCGTATCTGTTTTTAAGGCTAATTTTCTAAACTGAACACAACTACTAAACTAAATTGTAGACAATTAACGGAATAATGATATAAAAGAACAGAAATAAGAGAGAACACTTAGGCTAGTAGAAGCTTTTTATACTTTTTACGTGCAGTTTCCAAAAAAATGTACCAAAAACGTTTTTTTCACTACTTTTTCACTACTCCATACTCTTTGGGATGCTTCCTTTTCCTCAAAAGTGTTGCTCTGTTGTTTTTATTTTATTTTTTTTTTGTTCCTGTCTTGCATTGTGCTGCCTGTTAGGCCCTGGTTCCTCGAAACTCTGCATTAATATACTTAATGTATGATCTTTTACTGTATAACCTTTTCTCTATTTAGATAATAAATAAATCATATAACTTGACCAGGGGTGTCCAGACATGCACCAGTAGGTACCTGAATAAATGTGCTGGAATTAAAGGTTCGTCTTTGCTCATATTTCAATATGAGGACCCGTTTTTGGTCAGGTTTAACAAGGTTGCATGTATTTCTGTAGCTGACAAATGCATTGGCTTTGCAGTGAATTGTGTTTGGTTTGGGACACCACAGCCAGCTTGACAATGTATTTCAGCAACACTCACTTATACGACATTCATGATATAAAGCATACATTTGTAGGTTTGTGGATCAAATTTCTGCCCTGCTGTCCTTAAACAAAGTCAATAGAGAATGGGTGTGCCAACTTTGATGGAGAACTCGCCTGGCTTGCACAGAACCTTGATCTCAGCTCCGTCAGACACTTTGAAATTGCACTGGAATATCAAAGTGAGCCAGGGCTTATTGTCTAACATCAGAAGCCGATCTCACAGTCATGTTCCAAAATGGAATGGAAAGCTGTTTTGGAAGAACAAAGGCTGTTGCAGCAATAAAGGTGAGGTGTAGTATACGGAGGGAACACACTGCCGTAAATTAAGGTATAATAAATTACAACAATACATTTACAGTTCTATATATATATATACATCAGAAATAGTAAGTAGAGAACCACCAAATGTCATGTAACAGAGGTTAAGCAAGCAAAGTCAGGCATAAGTGATACGGCCTCATCATCGCAAGCAAGTGGACCAGCAGATCTATGAGAACAACTAAAACATGCATTCCCACGCACACACACAAAGCTATGCAGTTTGCAGCCTTGGGCCCCTATAGCCCATATTGACTCTACAGGGCCTTGAGATGCCTTATTCCTGGTAGAAAGACCACTGATTTCTGTTTTAGCTCTGTTCAGATATAATATCACATTAATATATAGCACATAAATTAGTGCAGTCTGAAAAAATGTTATTAATACAACAGTAAGTGGTAAATATAAGGGATTTGGTCTATTGCACATTTTAGGTAAAAAAAATCCTTAGCTTTTTATTTAAATCATATTTAATCAGATCCCAGAACTGGATGTTGTGGTCCATGGACTGCTAACAGCTTCTGCCTACAATTGATTTAACACTTTGCAAGGGTGCAGTGCAAGGGATGTTTAGATACTACAGAGGACAATTGTTCTGCACTACATCTTCCTGATATACAGTGCTCACCTGTATACAATGGTACCTCGGTTCTCGATGTTAATTCATTCCAGAAGAAATTAATTAAGAAAGTAATTTCTTTCTTTTATACTGTTTTATATATACAGCTCTGGAAAAAATTGGGACCGCTGCAAAATTAATACTTTCTCTGGTTTTACTATTTATAGCTACTGTTTGAGTGAAATGGAACGTTTTTGTTTCATTCTATAAATTACTGACAAATTCCAAGTAATAACATTAATTTGCAGCAGTGATACGAGCATTTATGCGCTTAAAATGACAACTGGTCAAAATAACAAAAGTTGCAGAGTTTTCAGACCTCGATTAATAATAAAACTAATAATACAAAGGAAACAAGTTTATATTTCTTTTTAACAGAATAGTACAGTGGTATCTCGGGTTCTCGACATTAATTCGTTCCAGAAGGATTGTCGAGACCTGAAAACGAAGTTTTCCCATAAGAAATAATGTCATTTGAATTAATTTGTTCCAGACCCCAGAAAATTCCACCGTGTGTAAGGAAATTCTATGCATTCATGGAGTTGCATTGTCAAGTCAAGTCAAGTCAGATTATTTATATAGCGCTTTTTACAATAGAGCATTGTCTCAAAGCAACTTTACAAGTTTAGATTATCTCCTAATAACTACGTCCAATCCCAAATTGAGCAAGCCTAGGGCGACAGTGGCAAGGAAAAACTCCCTAGTTGTAGGAAGAAACCTTGGGAGGACCAAGACTCAAAAAGGGACCCAACCTCCTTGGGCGGCGTGGTTAATAAATCTAAGAGCAAAACTAAAGTCATGGAGTCAAAGTTCGAATAAAATGTGAAGTATGCACATCGACATTAAGTGGCCCGGGTATGATGGGGCTGGAGCTGATGACGGAAGCAGCTTGACTGGAGCTCCAGCAGATGAACATCATGTGGTGGGGCTGGAAACTGCCAGAACACAGCTCGGAGATAAAACAAGAAAATGTAATTAGTTATTGATTAAGAGCACAGTGTCTATTAACAATCACTGATGCCATGTGTAGCATGAGACCCCGGCAGCATTAGCTATAGCAGCATAGCTAGAAAGAGGAGAGAACTGGTAGGTAAAACACAGCCAAGAGGGATCACATGAGACATTGGCAACCCCACGGGAGGCAGAAGACAGCAACCCAACGTCTCTGATCACCATAAGACTCTTTGACTATGAACCCCCAGCTCTGCCCTTATTCTAAGGCAAGGATGCATGAGTCAAGATCACGAGGACTGAAGCCCAGTTCAGCCAGACCGCCCACTCGACACTCCCGGCTAACGGACAAGGCAGGCAGGCCAGACATGACTCCAGACTCCGGCCCCAGTGACCCAAGCCATGCATCCTACCATTGTACAGGTGCTGCTTGATTTACAATGGGGATACGTTTCGAAAAATCCATCATAAGTTACATGTATCATGAACCGACGAGTTTAATATAGACTTTACGAAATTGGAGCCTTTAACACTTACACTTACAACCTACAGATGGCCAAAATCATCAACACAAAGCTTATTTTATAATAAGGTATTGAAAAATTTCATGAGAGTAATGGATTGAAAGTGAAAAGTAAAAGCAGAACACTTACTCTATTGTTATAAACAGTATCAAAGAGGTTATCAAGCTTGTGTCTAATATTCAAATGGATAAACTGTGTTATGCCATGCATGATCGGACACATACACAAAGTGGTCGGTTGCACACAAATGAAGTAGATTGAGCGTTTAGAAAGTTATTATACAACAGCGTTGGGATCAGGTTCCTCTACCCTGTCATTAGACCCAGCTGCTTTAAACATCTTTATTGGGATTTAAGGTCTCAAGGCAGGACACTAGAGCAGATATAATAATAATAAGGTTATGAGATGATTGTGATTTATGCTTTGTGCAGCAACTCTTATGCAACTAGTTGTTTTCTACTGAACCTCATAATAAAATCAAGAATTTATCCCTCTATAATTTCGCAAGAAAAGAGCAAGGGCACATGAGAAAGAAAGAAAAAAGAGAGTGAGAAAAGAGAAGGAGATTACAAGCAAGAAATTAGCACAGATGAAAAGAATGTAAACAGTCTGAATGTTGACTTTCAGGCTTGTACTGGCTATCTGGTCTGTCAACATTTGGATTATGTTAAAGGGGCTTACTAGTCAAATTACACTGCCTGCAACCAGTGTAAATAGATTGTACTTAGCTAAAATATTCACTTCATTAATACTAGCAGAATGCTCAAAGCAGGATTTATGCAGTGAAACTGAAGATGAGAAATTTGAAATGTCAAAACCCTTTATACAGTATTGTGCAAAAGTCTTAAGCCACCATTACATTAAATATACCATTTGTTTTAGCAATGGTATGATGACCATACATAGTTATTTTTCAGTTTCCTTATAAGAATACATCAGACGACCTCCCTTTACACTTAAGCAACAGCAACATCTGGATGCCAAGGTGACCATTCTACAGTACAAAGAAGCTTGATCAAGAATGGTCTTTTTGGAAGGGTAGCATCCAAGAAACTACCTGTAAGGAAGGGGGAACAGGGTGACAAGGCTAAGATTTTCTAAAGCTCTCAAAGATTGGAATGTTTTTTGTGTCCAATCATTGACAATATTTTACATATGCTTATATTACCATTGCTAAAATCACAAATTGAATGGTGGTCTAAGACTTTTTTGCACAGTACTGTATATGGGGTCCTTAGGATGACAGAAACATACTCAGAAGACACAATAATAAGGTACTATCTCCTTTCCTGATCATTTTCACTAGTGGCCTCAGATTTTGGCTTCCACTGTACGTTGTGAGTAATTACAAAAATACAAATGACAGGTAATTAAGAATGTATTACTCTCTGGTAAAACATAGCTACACCCAGGCTATGCTAAAACATGGCCATACAGAAGTATTTCCCAATACTTTCCCAATACTTGAGGGTCAGTATTTTCCCAATCTCAGTAAAGAAATCTAGCTGGCCAGCTTTAGTGCAGTAGAGCTGGTATACAACTGTAACAGGAACACCCAGGTGTTCCCAAAATGACGACAAGGGTTCTTTTTCATTTGAGAATTTTGAAACTGCTTTTGTGGCATCGTTATTTGAGCTCAGAACCTCTTGGGTTTCAGTGTTCTAACTCAGCAAACCACCTGTAACTCATCCTCTCCTGAAACATGACACCTCAGGCTAATGATAATGCTAATGTCACCGCTTTCACTTTAGGGCCTGGCAGATTCTTGGATAGTTCTAGTGAAAGTTCACATAACCAGCCAATTAAGACACACACCCATTAAACGGAAGAGGACTTTATTTGAGCTAGGAGTCGCAGCACTCTTAGTTTTACAATACATTTTCCACATTTCGTCTGTTCTAATATATGTGTAGTTGATACATCATATTGATTTTTATATTAGGTAAAACCAAGGACAAGGTCAATCTCACACCTTGCCATCTCAAACTTGCTTCTAAATTACTTTTATTTTTTGCAAATGGATAATACTAAACTGGATTGGTACAAACCACCAACAGATATACTGTACAATGAAATTAAGATTTCTTTGAGTGCTATCAAAGAGACACAGTGCTATTTTTGAAACATATATCCCAGATATTTTACCATAGATTTTGAGTGTTTACATATATTTTTTTTGTGTGTGTGTGTGTGTGTGTGTGTGTGTGTGTGTGTGAAATCCTAAAAGTAGATAAAGCAGACCCAATTGAAGAAATGAGACAAAAATGTTTTGTTCATTTTTTTTATTGAGGAAAATGATTATGTATCTGTGAATGGCATAACTAAGTGGCCGGAAAAAAGTTGCTGCACAGATAACTGCTACAAAATCTGTCTAGTAACTTTTGATCAGTCCTCCACATTGGCTTGGAGGACTGATTTTAGCCCATTCCTCCATATAGAATAGCTTTAACTATGGGATATTGGTGGGGTTCTGCACATAAACTGCTTCCACAACATTTGTGTTTAATTCAGGTCAAAACTTTGACTTGGCCATTCCAAGACATTCATTTCTTTAACTATTTTTACACAGAACCACTTGTTTGTCTCTGTCTTGTTGAGTGACCCACTTTGTCTTGAGATTCAGTTTACGGAGAGAGGTCCTGACATTCCTATTATTAAGAATTTTAAAATAATTCAGAATTCATTTTCCCATCAATGATGGCAAGTTTTCTTGGCCTAGATGCAGCAAAACAGTCCCAATCCGTGATACAACCACCACCATGTTTCACAGATAGGAAAAGGTTCGTATGCTGGGTCCAGTGTTTTCCTTTCTCCAGACATAATGTGTCACAGGTAAAACATAAGGTTCTATTTTGGTCTCAACCATTCATAAAACCTTTGTCCAAAAGCTTTTTGGCTTGCCCACAATGTCATTGCATTCTCCTTGCAACCCTGCCATTTACACCATTTGTTTTTCAGTATTCTCTTTTTAGTGGATGCATGAACTTTGAAATTAACCGGTGTGAGTTGGGCCTTTAGTTGCTTAGAAGTTACTCTGGGTTCCTTGCAAACTATTACACGCCATACTCATCTGTGTTGGTCCACCACTCCTGGGGAGGGTAACAGTGGTCATGGATTTCTTCCATTTGTACACAGTCTGTTTAAAGAGCTTAATTTGTAACCTTTTCCAAACGGATGAGCATCAACCACTATTTTTCTGATGTCCTGAGATATTATATATTTCCACAAACATGTTGTGATCAGACTTAGATAGACTACTGTTCTTTAAATACCACAGGGGGCTCACGTGTACCTGATTTAATCCCATTGTTTAAAAATACCTGACTTTTTCACCTTGATGTTAGCTGGTAACATTTGAGATTCACTTACTTTTGCCACTCAATGACACGTAATGTTGGATCATTTTCCTTGATAAATAAATGAGCAAGTATATGCATCTTTATATTTACTTGTTTATGGGCATAATTTATTTTTTTAAATATTGCTCTACACTGATATCATTTTAAGTTGATGAACTGGTTCTTCCATTTTGTAATGTTTAAAGTTTACTGATGAAATGAAAATTAAAATACGATAAACACATTATCCTCAAAAGTAATCGCATTAGCACAGGTCCAGTGTAGCTGATACAGCAGCATTGTGTTTCTGAAGACTTCATTCTGGATGTTTTCTTTGTAAAAAAAGAGAGCAGTGTTAATAAAGTGAAATGATACTAATAACACTATCACATTGTAAGACAGTGCATGTCTGTTTTTTGAACATGTATATCAAAAGAAACACTTATTGTAGATGGTTTCTTACATATCTATGATAATCACAGTTCTGAAGGACTAGAAATACTGGATCTTGGGTATATAATCTGTGGAACTGTGGTAGTCTAGTGGGTAAGGTACTGGACTATGGATCAGAAGGTCCAGGCTTCAAATCCCACATCTGCCAAGCTACCACTGTTGGGTCCTTGAGCAAGGCCCTTAACCCACAATTGCTTGGATTGTAAGACTGTATCAGTTGTAAGTTGCTCTGGGTAAGGGCGTCTGCTAAATGCTGTAAATGTAAATGTAATCTTGCCCATGTGGCTTTCTTTTTTTTAAATTTTGTTAATACTTTAAAAAAAATGTTTTAAATGCTACACAATATGAAAAAGATTCAAGAAGATGGAAAGAAAGAACTAATACCATATCCTACTACATCCTACCACATGATTTCAATTGGTTGAAATATTCAATAAACAACCATAAATAGTTCATCTTTCTGTTTTCTTCAGTTATTTTCACAATGATATGCAATTTGCCATTAGGAAAAAAAAAAATCCCAGTCATAAGTTGATCATATTTATGATACAAACTTTGTCAGTTAACTAGGAGGGTACAAAACAGCAAAAAACAACAACAAAATCGTTCATTTAATTGTAATCGAGGTAAAATGTTAAATTAATCGTGATATTCATTTGAGGTCATATCGCCCAGCACTACTGTAAACCCATGCTAACCACTGGAGCGATGTAAACTTTCTCTATAAATTACTCTCTCACAGTTAAAATGTCACAACCTTAATGACCTTTGACTTCACTGCCTTTTCCAAGACTTGCAGCTGCTTGGAAGACATTTGCTTCTCTGGCTTCATATGCTAAATACTTGGACTGGTCCTCACGTTACAAAGAGTTAGTATGTATAAATCGCCATGAAATTGAAACATTTTAGAGATTTAAGCACTTCTTTTATGTATGTTTTAGAGATTAATTAATACTTTCTTCCTATCTGTATTCCGTTGGGAATCAATTTTATTAATAATTATTACCTTCTTTAGAATTACAAAGCTAAATGCTAAAAATATTACTGCATTTTTCTTCTAGTGTATGTCCACTAAAACTGATATGATGGATACTTGGAATCAGAGAGTGTAAAGAGATTACTTAATTATTAAACAGTTTGTAAATCCTTCCTTGAGAAAGATGACTTACAAATATTGCCCCCCAAAACTCTGAAAGTCACTATAAATGGAGATTTGAGGTCAATCTGTTTATAGTCAACACAGTTTAATACCCGGTTTTAGATTGTACAGTAACCCTAGTGTTCTTTATTTAGTAGGCAGACCGCATTCATTCACAAGAAGTGGCTGTCCTCCTTCCTCTTAACGTGCTTTGGAAATCTGATAATGACATTACTGAGCTTGGAGTATTTTCAACCCCCACAGAACTTCCAGAGGGATTCCTCGAAGGATTTTCTCTTGTACATTGCAAAGTATTAGAATGTAATGTGTGATGAAATATGCTTCCGTATTGTGCAGTTCGTCTTTAATGAAAATTTTTGAGCAAAGATAGTTTGAGCATTTGGAGGCCATGCCTCCTTCACTGGGCTTGACTAAACATATATCCCAGGTCCATGCCTCCTTTCATAGATTTGACACATGTAGAGGCCTTTACTGGACATGACAGCACAGCAACCTTGCCTTCACTGCGACTGACATACAGTGGGTCAAAAAAGTATTTAGTCAGCCACTGATTGTGCAAGTTCTCCTACTTAGAAAGATGAGAGAGGTCTGTAATTTTCATCATAGGTACACTATGAGAGACAAAATGAGAAAAAAAAATCCAGGAAATCACATTGTAGGATTTTTAAAGAATTTAATTAAATGTAATTAAATTTAGCGGTCTGTTTGGGATCATTGTCATGCTGGAAAATCCAGCCACGTTCCATCTTCAATGCTCTCACTGATGGAAGGAGGTTTTGGCTTAAAATCTCACGATACATAGCCCCGTTCATTTTTCCCTTAACACGGATCAGTCGTCCTGTCCCCTCTGCAGAAAAACAGCCCCAAAGCATGATGTTTCCACCCCCATGCTTCACAGTAGGTATGGTGCAACTCCGCATTCTTCTTCCTCCAAACATGACGAGTTGAGTTTTTACCAAAAAGTTCTATTTTAGTTTCATCTGACCACATGATATTCTCACAATCCTCTTCTGGGATCATCCATATGCTCTCTGGCAAACTTCAGACGGGCCTGGACATGTACTGGCTTAAGCAGGGTGGCACGCCTGGCACTGCAGGACCTGAGTCCCTCTCGCCATAGTGTGTTACTGATGGTAGCCTTGTTACTTTGGTCCCAGCTGTCTGCAGGTCATTCATCAGGTCCCTCCGTGTAGTTCTGGGATTTTTGCTCACCGTTCTCATGATCATTTTGACCCTATGGGATGAGATCTTGCATGGAGCCCCAGATCGAGGGAGATCATCAATGGTCTTGTATGTCTTACAGTTGCTCCCACAATTGATTTATTCACACCAACCTGCTTGCTTATTGTAGATTCACTCTTCTCAGCCTTCTGAAGGTCTGCATTTTCTTCCTGGTATCCTTCGACAGCTCTTTTTATTCTTGGCCATGGTTGAGTTTGGACTCTGACTGTTTGAGGCTGTGGACAGGTGTCTTTTATACAGATAACGAGGTCAAACAGGTGTTGTTAATACAGGTAACAAGTGGAGGACAGAATATCTTCTTAAAGAAGAAGTTACAGGTCTGTGAGAGCCAGAAATCTTGCTTGTTTGTGGGTGACCAAATACTTATTTTCCACCATGATTTACAATTAAATCTTTAAAAAATCCTACAATGTGATTTCCTGGATTTTTTTTCTCATTATGTCTCTCATCGTTGAAGTGTACCTATGATGAAAATTACAGACCTCTCTCATCTTTCTAAGTAGGAGAACTTGCACAATCAGTGGCTGACTAAACCCTTTCTTTCCCCACTGTATATGGAGCACACCTTTTTCATTGGGACTGAAAGGCTGATGGACCACAATTCTTTCACTGGGTCTGACAAATCTAGATCAGTCATCATTTACTAGGACTGACAGATAGTACACCTTGTACACTATGGGCGTACCCACACTTGGTGATCTTGGCGACCACGTTTGACCCCAAAGCATGGTTCATTTGGCAAACGTGATTACTCTGTACCGTCCCAGGGTGGGGTGTGCTGAGCTGTGCTCAGGCACGCTAGTGTGAGTACACCCTGCTTACAATAGGACAGGCACATACACTTACGAACATCATTTAACGCTTGTTACAATCCAGTAGTGGAGTGTCATACACACAAACACAAGTAACTTGCACAAAGAAATCTCTAAACACTTCAACTGAGTTAGAACAGTCCAAATATGAGTTAACGAGCAAGTGAGCGCACACACACGTGAATGACGGACTTGTGACTGGACTGTGGTAGCCTAGCGGGTAAGGAACTGGACTATGGACCAGAAGGTCCAGGGTTTAAATCCCATCTCTACCAAGCTTCCACTGTTTGGTCCTTGAGCAAGGTCCTTAACCCACAATTTCTTAGATTGTAAGATTGTATCTGGATAAGCGCGTCTGCTAAATGCTGTACATGTAATGGCTTTTAACTCCCGCCTCTGCTTGTTGATTTGCTGCTCATGTTGATTGTCTGTTGAGGTGACCGGTTTATGGCTTAGTTAAAAGACAGATTTTTCTTTCCTATTAGAATTGATTAATATGTAATTTAGCATTTCCTGTTATCATTTTGTTAAAGTGAATGGACGTTGATAGATGTTCGTGTTTTTAGGGGCGTTGATTAGAAATACAATTTCCTGACCCTGATGCACTACACGTCTTTCCCTTTCTTCATCCTTTGGCTGCTCATTTGGGTTCTGGACTAATTCACTGTATAAATGTCTAAATTTTAAATGTCTGTTGTTAAAAGTGCTATGTAAAGGCCAAGTGCTCCCAACATTTACCAACAGTACCTCTGCAGAAAAGAAAGTCCATGATTTCAAGGAGTGCACCTGGTGCTGTAAAATGGCTTTGTTATTGGCTATGTAAAGCAACCATTCGACATAATGGCTTTCACATAATGGATCCCCTACTATACTTAGCAGCTTATATTTTTGGGTTGAAGCCAGTATTTGGTTTGTTTGGTTCATTTGGATTTTTCCTCCAATCACTTAAGTTTACATTTATGCCATGTGGCAGATGCCCTTATCCAGACTGACTTACCATTGATACAGTCTTACAGTCCAAATATTGTGGGTTAAGGGACTTGCTCAAGGACACAGCTTGGCAAAGGTGGGATTTGAACCCTTCTGGTCCATAGGCCTTAACCTTAACCACTAGGCCACCACAGTTCTGTCATGAAGCTCCTGATGTACAGTTTTTGCTCAGACTTGGTTGGTGTCCATCTGTCAGCTCTGGTGTGCATTGCTGTTGCTGTTTGTTGTAACCGGCTGCCATTACTTTTGACACTGTTCTGCCTCATATTAAACAATGTCCTGTTTTTGTGACTGATCCCCCTGAAATTTGGGCACCCACTTCTTGGTATCTTTGGAACTCCGTTAGTTGCTTTGCGTTGCTTTGATTTATTTTTATTTTTTCATATATCAGTGTGCCTGGTGTCAGACCACATTTGAAGCTGATGCATGTTGTTGACTGGCTCCACGTGCTCAGCTATGCTTGTGTTCGTGTTTGACTCACTTCAGCGTCAAGGTTTTTCATGTGGTAGTGTTACAGTTATTTTTATGAGCCCCTGCATGTTGTCACTGTGTTTATGATCCTCTTTGTGTGTGTGTTTTGATGTTAGTTGTCCCTTTGTGTTATCCCTTTTGTGTATGCTGTATTGTCTGCTGCTTTGTGCCACACTGTTTACTTCCGAAAAGAGACCTTGTGTGGTTTCATGCGATGATTTAGATGCTGATTAACAACGAAACCTCAACACACAACAGCAATTTTCACCTTGCTGGAGAGTTAAAGTGAGAGAGTGAGCACTATGAACTCACCTCTTACATTTACAGCGTGTAGAAGACACCTACTTAGAGCTACTTACAAATGCCACAGAGCCTCTTTTCAGCCACATACAGTGGTGCTTGAAAGTTTGTGAACCCTTTCGAATTTTCTATATTTCTGCATAAATATGATCTAAAACATCATCAGATTTTCACACAAGTACTAAAGGTAGATAAAAAGAACCCAGTTAAACAAATGAGACAAAAATACTATACTTGGTCATTTATTTATTGAGGAAAATGATCCAATATTACATATTAGTGAGTCTTTGCTTTCAGTATCTGGTGTGACCCCCCTGTGCAGCAATAACTGCAGCTAAACGTTTCCCTGTAACTGTTGATCAGTCCTGCACAGTACACCGGCTTGGAGGAATTTTAGCCCATTCCTCCGTACGAACATCTTCGGCTCTGGGATGTTGGTGGGTTTCCTCACATTAGCTGCTTCTCGCTTCAGGTCCTTCCACAACATTTCCATTGGAATAATGTCGGGACTTTGGACTTGGCCATTCCAAAGCATTAACTTTTATTCTTCTTTAACCATTTTTTTGGTAAAACGACTTGTGGTGCTAGGGTCAATTGTCCTTGAATTTCCCTCCATTTTGTACACAATTTGGTCTGACTGTGGATTGCTGGAGTCCAAACTCTTTAGAGATGGTTTTGTAACCGTTTCCAGCCTGATGAGCTCATCAAAACCAACTCTTTTTCTCTGAGGTCCTCAGAAATATCTCCTTTGTTCGTGCCATGATACACTTCCACAAACCTGTGTTGTGAAGAGCAGACTTTGATAGAGTCCCTGTTCTTTAAATAAAATAGGTTGCCCACTCACACCTGATTGTCATCCCATTGTTGATTGCAAACACCTGACTCTAATTTCACCTTCAAATTAAATGCTAATCCTAGAGGTTCACATACTTTCGCCACACTAATATGTAATATTGGATCATTTTCTTTAATAAATAAATGACCAGTAGATGATATTGATTTGTTTAACCTGGGTTTAACTCTTTCGATCTAATAATGAGCAAGAAAGATCTGTTTGTGTGTGGCACAGTGGGCGCAGTGTTAGCACAGTCACCTTGCAGAATCCTTGGATTCAATCTTGATCTCAAATTTTTTACCTGTGTGAAGTTGGCATGTCCAAAAAAAGATATATCACAAACAAAATAAGTGTAAGGCTAAGTCAATGGTTTTATTGCTGTGTGGTTTGGTCTTTAACACTACTGACATGTTGGACTTGTATGAGTTATTGTCTTAGTGTTGTGGGTAAAACATGGTAGCATTACTGTGTCCACAGTGGCTTCTTAACATGTCACAAACAATGGTTTTATTCATTGATGTTTTGTTTTGTTTATTTATTTGGTTTATTTAACGTCGCTGTCCACATAGTGCAGTGGCCATTTCAGCATCACACACAAGGTTACATCGAGAAACTAGTCATGTATGTACACTCAGGTTTTTGCCAATTTAGCATAATCAATTATACCTAATGCATGTAGTTGGACTGTGGGGAGGAAACCCGGGGTACCCAGAGTAAACACACATGGGCCCACGGAGAGGATATTATACTCCACACAGAAGAAAACACACAGACTGGCTCAACTCTGGGATCGAACGGGATAATCAATTTTCACAACAGTCCTAAAAGTAGATAAAGAGAACCCGTTTTAAACAAACTGAGACAAAAATATTATACTTGGTCATTTATTTAATTGTGAAAATGAATCCACATTTATTACATATTAGTTGAGTGGCAAAAGTATGTGAAGCTCCAAGATTAGCAGTTAATTTGAAGGTGAAAATTAGAATCGGGTTTTTTCAATCAATGGGATGACAATCAGTGTGAGTGGGCACCCTGTTTTATTTAACAGAACAGGATCTATCAAAGTCTGTTCTTCACAACACACGTTTGTGGAAGTGTATCACATGGCACAAACAAAAGATTTCTGAGGCCCTCAAAATATAGTTGTTGATGCTCATCTCAAGCTGAAAAGGTGTTACAAAACCAGCTCTAACGAGTTTTTGGACTCCAGCAATCCACAGTCAGACAGATTGTGTACAAATGGAGGAAATTCAAGATCACCATCAGAAGAACACTGAACCACAATGGTGTGCCATGGCAAGCGGTTGCAAGGAGAAACGCTCACTGCTGTTCCAAAAGAACATTGCCTGCTCGTCTGCAGTTTTGCTAAAGATCACGTGGACAGAAGCCCATAGGCTATTGGAAGAATGTTTTTGTTGATGGATAAGAACCAAAATAGAACTTTTTGGTTTAAAAGAAAAGCGTTATGTTTGGAAAAGTAAAACACTGCGCATTCCAGCATAAGAACCCTTATCCCCATCTGTGAACATGTGGTGGTAGTATCATGGTTTGGGCCTGTTTTGCTGCATCTGTGCCAGGATGGCTTTTGGGGGGGCATTGATGGAACAATGAATTCTGAATTATATTAGAGAATTTCTAAAGGAAAATAACAGGACATCTGTCCATGAACTGAATCTCAAATAGAAGGTGGGTCATGCATTCAAGACAACGACCCCTAAGCACACACAAGCCGTTCTACCAAAGAATGGTTAAAGAAGAATAAGGTTATGTTTTTGAATGGCCAAGTCAAAGCCCTGCTGACCTTAAATCCAATCAAAATGTTGTGGAAGGACCTGAAGCTAGCAGCTAATGTGAGGAAAATCCACCAACATCCTGGATGTTCACATACTTTTGCTACTCACTAATATGTAAATATGGGATCATTTTCCTCATAATAAATTACCAAGTATAATATTTTTTTGTCTCATTTGTTTAAAACTGGTTCTCTTTATCTTCTTTTAGGACTTGTGTGAAAATCGATGAGCCTTTTAAGGTCATATTTATGCGGAATATTTAGAAAAATTCTAAAGGTTCACAAACTTTCAAGCACCACTGTATAACACTGTCGATGACTGGACCCAAAATTTCAAACTTGGATTTGGGTCGGACTGAAATTACTCTTTTCGACTGATCTTCATTCCCATATTTAGTGTATCTTAGCCTTTGTCACTCTGTTGCCCCTGCTGAAAAAGTTGTTTCTTGGTTGCCTCCCTTACAATAAGACCATTCCTGATTCAGCTTTTTCAGACTGTAGAAAACGGCCAACTTGGCATCCCGATGAAGCTTCCAGATGCTGCTATTGGCACAAGTGTAAGGGACCACACTAAAATACTTCCAACTGCAATCCTGTAGAAGCAGTTTTTTAAGAAACAACAATATATCTATCTACTATTATCTTAAAACGGGACTGTGGTAAGCCTAGTGGTTAAGGTACTGGACTATGGACCGAAAAGTCCAGGGTTCAAATCCCGCCTCTGCCAAGCTGCCACTGTTGGTGTCCTTGAGCAAGGCCCTTACACCCACAACTGCTTGGATTGTAAAGATTGTATCAATTGGAAGTCGCTCTGGATAAGGGCGTCTGCTAAATGCTGTAAATTGAAGTGTAATGTAAACACGTTTTTTGCACAAGTACTGTATGAATGAATGCCTTTATTGTCATTGTACACAGTGGTACCCCTCGAGTCTTGGCGTTAATTCCTTCCCAGAAGATCGAGAAACTTTTTCCCATGATGAATAACATAAATTGAATTCATTTGTTTCAGACCTCCAGAAAATCCATACGTAATAAGGCATTATATGCATTAATGGGAGTTGTATTTTACAGTGCTCCCTGTGAACTCATGATCTTTTTTCTTTTCTGTTACGACTACAGTGTGTATGTGTATATGTGTATATATCTATATATATATGTGGTATATGTGTATATGTGTATGTGTGTATATATATATATATATATATACATATATATATATATATATATCTCTATGATAATATAGTTATATGTGTATATGTGGTGTGTATGTTGTGTATTTATATATATATATATATATATATATATCCAATCTATATATATATATCTCTCTCTCCAATATAATATATCTCTCTGTCTATGTATGTTATGGTATATCTTATATTCTCTCTCTTTCTGTATCTTTCTCTGCTCTCTTTCTCTTTCTGTGTGTTTCTGTCTGTTGTCTGTCTGTCTGTTTTCTGTCTTGTCTGTCTGTCTGTTCTGTCTTTCTGTCTCTTTCTTTCTTTACTTTCTGTTTTCTTTCCTGTCTTTCTGTCTTTCTGTCTGTCTTGTCTGTCTGTCATTTCCTGTCTCTCTCTCCCTCTCTCTCTCTTCTTCTCTCTACTCTCGCTTCTCCTCTCTCGCTCTCTCTCTCTCTCTCTCTCTCGCTTCCCTTTCCGGGGGGGGGGGGGGGGGGGGAGGGAGGGGGGGGGGGTGGTTTGTTTTTTGTTGGGGGGTGTGGGGCGGGGGGGTGGGGTGGGGGGGGATGAAGTATAAAGGTGTGTAAAAAAACTCCATATTATCCATACAATAGACGTACTGCACTAACATTTGTTCCACACTACTAACAAGAAACTATTTCACTTTATAACCTTTATATGATTGATGTAATCACACTGGAGTTCTAGAGATGCTGAAGAAAGGGGGTAGAAGGCAGTGTTTGTTCAGTTCAGCAACGGCATTGTGGGAAAAACATGTTTTTTCAGTATGGAGGGGTGTGTAAAATGACAGATTTATGAGTGCATTCTCTTTGCAGGGTGGACGAATGAGGCCGTGGTGGACAGAGGGGCCTCGTATGTCAAACACCTTGTTGGGGGGAAAAAAAAACAAAAAAAAAAAAAAAAAAGAGGGGGGGTGTGACAAAGAGGAGGTTGAGGGTTAAGGCATGCACACACGTGTACACACTCCTCTTTCGCTCTTCCTGCTTGTTGTTGTTGTTGAGAAGACAATGGCTTACTGACAGGTACAGGTGAGGATCATGGGTGATTCGGACAAACTCACAACAAAGACATTTACTACAATAATCCATTTCACCTGGATGTTTACACACAAACACACACATACACACAGCGCTCTGCCGTGTTGGTGTTAAAGTCAGTTTGTTTGCAGTATTTCAGGATTAAGACTGTTCAGACTATCAATAGCGCACCCTCTAACCACAGCAAACACCCAGTCAAACATTAGTCATTGTGGGCACTCTTTCAAGTCTTTCACACCTTCTTGCTGTTTTCAAATGGGTTCTGGTCACCTGATTATGAACTGTGGGATGGTATGATACAGTGCACACACACATACAGCTCGAGAGTAGCACGCCTCATCCGTGATCAGGCTGTGTAAAGTTCATAAGCACTGTAATGATCAGCCCCACCCGGTAGCGTTTACTGTGCAGTAAAGTAGCTCATATATTTGGTACAAAAAACACCATATATAAAACTGTATTAAAACGGTATATTACAAGGTTAGTTTTTTGATTTATGATGTTTTATGGCAGACCAGATTACAAAGATCAGATTAAAGGGTAATGTAAGTAATTTCAAAAGGGGTCTGTAATCCAATTTTTGGACATATCACATTTAAGCTATAGAAAGAATAATCAAGACATTGTTTTTTCTTCCCATAAATCTCAGAAACGTGCGACTGTTCTGAATTTTCGAAGTCTTATTTATAACTCAAACATGTACACATGACATATTCATATTCCGAGTAATAGCTGCATATTGTCTTGTACATACAAACAAATCCCAGACAGCGTCTTGCCTTCTGGTGATTTTCTTAAAAGGGGAAGGTCAAAACAATTCGTAGTACTATTATGAACGTCCACATTTTCTCTGAATGTTCTGCAAATATTCAAATCAAATGTTGACAGTACATTCATGATGGTCAGTTTGCCTCCAAAACAATGTCTGGAACTTGTAGTGAGATTACACGTAACCAGTATAGTGGTAGAGAAGAATGAGAAAACCCTTATACACATTTACAGTGAGCATTTGAGGATTCCAAGACCTGATCTGAAGCAGAACGTACACTCACCAGCCACTTTAGTAGGTACACCTGTTCAGCTGCTTGTTGATGCAAATGTCTAATCAGTGAATGACATGGCAGCATCTCAGTGCATTTAGCGATGTAGACCTGAGCTGAATCCCATTTCAGGGGCTGTGTTCAGAGGTGCGTCATAGCGGCGCCTAGCTGTCCCATTACTAATGCCTTCTTTGGTATGTGGTCGACAAATGCCCTTCTTTTCCCTGAAAATGAAGGATACATCTGATGTATCCTTCGTGACCTAACATATTCAGAGGGTGCATTGCGTGTGAGGGAACTTGGGGACTTTCGGAACGGTTTTGGCTGAGGAATATACATTATTCAAATGTAAGAATTTTTAAAACTTGAAGAGCTAAAATGTTAAAAAGCAAAAGCCGCAACATTTTTTTTTTTTTGTTTTGTGTTAGGGAGCAAGGATCAAACTGAGACCTTTATTAGAATGCGAGGGGGAAATGAATGCCAGCGCCAGCGGTGAAGCATCTCCTCCTCCGATAATTGATAAACCGAAAATATCATAAAAACTAAACACAAAATTTCTGGCTCCATTTCTATAAAGTGACTGGAGTGACTCTGTGTATCAGACTACTTAATTTGTGCATATTTGACATTTTAATTGAACTATGACTCCATGACTTGTTAGTTTAGATAAATTAGTTTCATTCTTACATTTATCATCTACACTACCCATGGAGGCTGGGTCCCTTTTTGAGTCTTAGTCCTCCCAAGGTTTCTTCCTCATACCACTTAGGGAGTTTTTCCTTGCCACTGTCAGCCTAGGCTTGCTCAATTTGGGATTGGATGTAGACATTAGGAGATGATCTAAAATTGTAAAGTTGCTTTGAGACAATGCTCCATTGTAAAAAGCGCTATATAAATAAATCTGACTTGACTATAAAGCATATAGCTGTTTTGTGATAGGGTGCAGGCGGGAATAGCGCTGAAGAGTGAGGGCGGGAACAGTGGTTCTGTGATGCAAACAGGAAATCCAAAGCAGAGTAGACCATCTCATTTCGGTTCGGCCTTCGGCCTTCCAAGGACACGCCTTCATAGACCATGTAGACCGCGTCCTTTGAAGGATGCAGCCCCTGAATGGGATTCAGCCATGGTCAAGGCAACCTGAGCAAACTGAGCCTCAGAATGGAGAAGAAATTGATTTAAGTGACTCTGAGCGCTGTATGGTTGTCGATGCTCAACATGCGGATTTGAGTATTTCAGAAATTGCTGATCTACTGGGATTTTCACCCGCAGCCATCTCTTGGGTTTACAGAGAATGGTCTGAAAAAGCTGATTCATCCATTGAGCAGCAGTTCTCTGGATAAAAATGCCTTGTTGATGCCAGACTGGTCGAGCTGATAGAAAGGCAACAGTAATCACTCATTACTAATGAGGTATGCAGAAGAGCACCCCAGGTGCCACTCCTCTCGGCTAAGAACAGGAGGCTACAATTTGCTCACCAAAATTAGACAATAGAAGACTAGAAAAACATTACCTGGTCTGATGAGTCTTGATTTCTGCTGCCACATTTAGATGGTCACAATTTGGTGTAAACAACATGAATGCATGGATCCATCCTGCCTTGCATCAACGGTTCAGGCTGCTGGTGGTGTAATGGTGTGGGGGATATATTCTCGGCACACATTGGGCCCCTTAATACCAGCTGAGCATTGTTGAGCACCACAGCCCACCTCAGTTGTATCACTGACCATGTCCATGTTCTACGTGCCGTGTCACAAAGCTGAGATCACCTCAAACTGGTCTCTTGTGCATGACAATGAGTTCACTGTTCTCGAATGCCCCCACAGTCAGAAGCTCTCAATCCAGTAAGAGCATCTTTGGGATGTGGTGGAACAGCAGATGGATCATGGATGTGCAGCCGATAAATCTGCAGCAACTCTGTGATGTTATCACATCAATATGGACTAATGAATTAAGGCGGTTCGGTACTTGCTAGGTGTTCCTAATAAAGTTTCCGGTGAGTGTAGTTGAGCCATAAAACCTTGGTTGTCTTTGAGCATTTTAGCCCAGATTCCAAATAATATGACATCTTAAATTTAGCTGCTTAGAGATAAGACACATGGCTCACAAAACATATGCTTTTGCCATTAGTGACCTTTATGTGACTTAAATCAGCCATACTGTCACGGAGGCTCATCCGGAGACTAGGAATCCTAATGGCAAGGTGGAAGTTGGCACAGAAAATCAGACAGAATTGGTACCTTAGCCCATTGGAATGGGACATCCTTTCCCTAAAGTCAGGGAATACCTTGCGTCATGCGGAAACACTGGCACGAAGGGAGCATAGAATTCACCTTGCTAGAGGCTGAATATGAACCAGGGTGTGTTTAGTACTTTGAAAAAGTCCTGTACTCCTGAGCCACACTTGTTAGTATTTCACCACTAATGAGGTGAGGTTTGAGTTACCATCATGGTTCATCTTTTAATGCCTTGTCAGGTCAAGTCAAGTCAGCTTTATTTCTATAGTGCATTTTACCATGGAGCATTGTCTCAAAGCAGCTTTACAATTTTAGATTATCTTGTAAGTTATAGGGCCAATCCCAAATTGAGCAAGCCTAGGGTACCATAGGCAAGGAAAATCTCTTGGGAGGACCAAGACTCAAAAAGGGGCCCATGCTCCTTGGGCCCCTTGAGCAATCAGTCATACAGTACTGTACACCCAAGGAGCATGGGCCCCTTTTTGAGTCTTGGTCCTCCCAAGAGATTTTCCTATTGTATGTTAAATTCAATTAAATTTGGTGAGCATCTCCAGAGAAAACCCATCCTCCTTGGGCGGCTTGGATGTCAGGTTTGGGTTCTGTCCCAGTTTAATGAGATTCCATATTGCCAGGGGGCTGCCGAGTCTTAGAGACCCTAGAGTCATGGGGGCTAGGTCTATGGCACATGCCAGACTGGGGGTACCCCAGGATAACACATACAATATTTGACTCCGAGTCTATCTGGTACATTGTGCCTTAAGTGGATAACTAACTGACTCCCTTCTTTAGCTGTTTATACTGATGAGGTACAATCAGACTTAATCAGGTGTAGACAGATGTAGAAGGGCTTAACAAAGTCTGTGATCCTTGCCTTAACTTCACAAAACATAAAATCGAAAAACGACAAATTGACAGGGACTTGAGAGAGAAGCTGAGTGAGTGATGTTGGCTGCTGTTTCCTGTTTGATCTACTGAACAGGAAATAGTTGGTTTTTATTTACATGATAATGAAAATGAGATAGTGAGCAGATCACTCACTCAGAAAAAGACACAGACATGTACACAGTCATCAGAAAGGTGGATTGACTGTACAATATGTCATTTTGTATTTATTTAGGTATCAATTCTCAGCCAGTAATCCTTACAATTATAAGGTACGTACACTCACTGGCCACTTTATTAGGTACACATCTTTGGCACTTTGTAGTTCTACAGTTACAGACTGTAGTCCATCTGTTTCTCTACATACTTTGTTAGTCTCCTTATACTCTGTTCTCTAATGGTCAGGACCAGCACATATCAGGTACTATTTGGGTGGTGGATCATTCTCAGAACTGCAGTGACACTGATGTGGTGGTGTGTTAGTGTGTGTTGTGCTGGTACGAGTGGATCAGACCCAGCAGTGCTGCTGGAGTTTTTAAACACGGTCCTCACTCACAGTGTATGCACTGTTAGACACATCTACCATATTTCTGCACCTTGTAGATGTAAAATCAGAGACAGTAGCTCATCTGTTGTTGCAGTGTTTAGTCATCCTCCAATCCTTCAACAGTGCTCACAGGATGCTCCCTACAGGATGCTGGTGGCTGGATATTTTTGGTGGCTGTACTATTTTTAGTCTAGCAGTGCCACTGAGGTGTTTAAAAACTCCAGCAGTGTCTGATCCACACTTACCAGCACAACACATGCTAACACACCACCACATAATGTGTGTACAGAAGCAGATGGACTACAGTCTGTAATTGTAGAAGTACAAAGTGCATCTATATGGTAAGTGGAACTGATAAAATGAACAGTGAGTGTAGAGATAAGGTGGTGTACCTAATAAAGTGATCGATGAGTGTTTACGCTCCTGGGCAAAAATACATTAAGCTTTTAATAGTCCTAACAGATTATCATTGGTCAGAAAAAAGCAAGAAGTAAGAAAGTACACTCCTGAACCACCATTTGATGTTATTGTACTGTGGTAGCCTAGCGGTTAAGGCATTGGACTATGGACCAAAAGGTCCAGGGTTCAAATCCCACCTGTGCCAAGCTGCCACTGTTGGGTCCTTGAGCAAGGCCCTTAACCCACAATTGCTTTGACTGTAAGACTGTATTAATTATAAGCTGCTCTGGATAAGGACATCTGCTAAATGCTGTAAATGTAAATATAAATGATAAATGTAAGATAACATCATGTAAAGATTTAAATGGTTCTTTTTTTTGTAAAGTTAGGCTCACCTTAAGCACAAACGTACTGGGACACATTTTCAACTACTTGTCATCAGTTTGAAGCCATTATAACTATGATTCGCCTCGTTGTTTTACCTGGACTGTTACAGGAGTGGTTAACAATAAAAGTTAACATTTAACAATTTATTTGTGGGCTTTGCATATATATACAGTCATTACTCACATCTGACGTAATTGCCTAAATGCTTGTTTCGCTTTATGTTACTGACATATGCATCAGTACTATTCAAGTAACTTTACTGGTTTGTGTGTGTGTGTGTGTGTGTGTGTGTGGGCGTATATACAGGTCATCACACTGTGTACATTGGTGTCAATGTGCCCAAGAGCTATCATCGCCGTCGGAGGCACAGAAGACGCTCGAGTCACAAAGACAGGAGGGAACGAGTGAATGAAGGAGTAAGCGACAAATCAGACACTGAAAATGTGGATGACTCAACCTCCAGCATACTCAAACCCCTCAGTAAGTAACCTGATACTACAGTACCCAGTTCCATGTACCTGGGGTTCCAATTCCTCTTCTCTTGGAGGGGCTTCCATTTAATTGACATCTCAAAAGCTTTGCAAATCCTTTTCAACTTATATTCAATTGAATACACTACAAAGACAAGATATTTAATGTTCAAACGGATAAACTTTATTGATATTTACTCATTTTGAATGTGATGCCTGCAACACGTTCCAAAACAGTTGGGACAGGAGCATGTTTACCACTGTGTTGCATCACCTTTGCTTTTAACAACACTCATTAAGCGTTTGGGAACTGAGGACACTAATTGCTGAAGCTTTGTAGGTGGAATTCTTTCCCATTCTTGCTTGATGCATAAATTCAGTTGCTCAACAGTCCGGGGTCTCCGTTGTCGTATTTTGCACTTTATAATGCGCCACACATTTTCAGTGGGAGACAGGTCTGGACTGCAGGCAGGCCAGTCTAGTACCCGCACTTTTTTACTGTGAAGCCACACTGCTGTAACACGTGCAGAATGTGGCTTGGCATCGTCTTGCTGAAATAAGCAGGGACGTCCCTGAAAAAGACGTTGCTTGGATGGCAGCACATGTTGCTCCAAAACCTGTATGTACCTTTCAGCATTAATGGTGCCTTCATAGATGTGCAGGTTACCCATGCCATGGGCACTAACACACCCCCGTACCATCAGAGATGCTGGCTTTTGAACTTAGCACTGATAACAATCCGGACAGTCCTTTTCCTCGTTGGCCTGGAGGACACAACGTCCATGATTTCCAAAAACAGTGTGACATGTGGACTCGTCAGACCACAGGACACTTTTTCACTTTGCGTCAGTCCATCTCAGATGAACTCGGGCCCCAGAGAAGCCGTGGGTGTTTCTGGGTGTTGTTGCTATATGACTTTGCTTTGCATGGTAGAGTTTTAACTTGCACTTGCAGATGGAGCCACGAACTGTGTTCACTGACAGTGGTTGTCTGAAGTGTTTCTGAGCCCATGCGGTGATACCCCTGTCCAGAAAGATGTTGAAGATCACAAGCATTCAATGTTGGTTTTCGGCCTTGCCGCTTACTTGCAGAGATTTCTCCAGATTTTCTGAATCTTTTGATGATATCATGGACTGTAGATGATCCCTAAGTCCCTAAATTCTTTGGAACTGCACATTGAGAAACGTTGTTATTAAACTGTTGGACTATTTGTGGTGAACCTCGCCCCATCCTTGCTTGTGAACGACAGAGCCTTTCGGGGATGCTCCCTTTATTCCCAGTCATGATACTCACCTGTTTCCAATGAACCTGTTCACCTGTGGAAAGTTCCAAACAGGTATTTTTTGGGCATTCCTCAACTATCCCAGTCTTTTGTTGCCCCTGTCCCAACTGTTTTGGAACATGTTGCAGGGATCAAAGTCAAAATGAGTGAATATTTGCAAAAAAACAATAAAGTTTATCCATTTGAACATTAAATATCTTGTCTTTGTAGTGTATTCAATTGAATATAGGTTGAAAAGGATTTGCAAATCATCATCTTCTGTTTTTATTTATGTTTTACATAACGTCCCAACTTCACTGGAATTGAGGTTGTAGAACGTGAGCTAACCTGCACAATGGAAAAAGAGAAAATATACATAAATATAGCGAGATACATGTACGCGCCATTTAACGCTCACATTAGGTTTGTCAAACGTGACTTTGAATGAAATGGACCTGGTCTTTTTATACCACTGTAATGTAAATATGAAGGGTATTTTCACAAGAAAGCTGGGTGCAATGATACATAAATGCCTCTGAGATGCTGCTGAAAACAGGAGTGGATTTTTATTTTATGGAAATTCAGAACAATTATTAAAAAATACAGTTATGTAATGTACTGCTTGGACCCTGTCTAGGGGAAAGCCGTAACATTTAAGAGGACGATATGATGGACCTGATACTTTTGACGCAAGCAAGAAATGCCTTGATAGACAGTATAACGAACAACAAGGAAGTTCAGCCAGATGAAACAAACAGAAGTAAACAGAATTTTATAAGAGTAGTGATATTATAAAGCCATAATAATAATGGGTATTATTAGGCACAATGCACAGCAGAAACAGGCGGGCAGAAGGTGGCATGGTAGCACAGTGGGTAGTGCTGTGACCTCAGTCTCAGAGACCCAGGTTCGAATCCGGGCTGGACTGCAGCCTGTGTGGACGGTTTTCCAATGTCTGTGTGAGATTCCTCCCACCTTCCAAAGACACTCGTTAGGTGAACTGGTATCTCTAGTGTCGCAGTGAGAATGAGCACGTGTGTTTTGCATGTGTTCTGAGATGGACTGGCATCCTGTTAAGGATTGTTTCCCTCCGCCCCCCCCTCGACCCTGAGTCGGACATTAGGACTATATTTACTATTAGGACTACAGTGGGTTATTAATACTCCAATTATCTGTCTGAAGTCTCTGGAGTCAGAATAAGACCATAATCTCCTTTATTCTCCTCTGATACCGGTAAGCCACATTTGAACATTGTTGTCTGTCTTCATGTGGTCATTCTGCACGTCGGTGACATCAGTCTTGATTCTCTGGCAACCGTGAGGCTTTGGTGTGTGGTTACTTTTGAATGAAGCCTGTAATCCTTTAACACCATTACTCTTTGTAGCAGTTATTGGGGTTTGTGATCATGTTCAAGTTCTTAGCACTAGGCATCACATAAACAAGTTTTGAGGAAGCAATGGCTTGGAAGCACCTATTGTCATGTCAAGTCAAGTCAAGTCAGATTTATTTATATAGCGCTTTTTACAATGGAGCATTGTCTCAAAGCAACTTTACAATTTTAGATTATCTCCTAATATCTACATCCAATCCCAAACTGAGCAAGCCTAGGGAGACAGTGGCAAGGAAAAACTCCCTAAGTGTTATGAGGAAGAAACCTTGGGAGGACCAAGACTCAAAAAGGGACCCAACCTCCATGGGCGGCGTAGATGATAAATCTAAGAATGAAACTAATTTATCTAAACTAATAAGTCATGGAGTCATAGTTCAAATAAAATGTAAAATATGCACATCGGCATTAAGTAGTCCGATACACAGTCAATGTGGAAAGTAGTATCCTGGTCTTTATGCTTAATTGTGAGTCCCTGTCCAGATCCATGTATTTTGGAACATACTCTCTAGTGGTACCATTGTTTTTGGGGTGTTAAACACAGTGCACTTTTACCATAAGCAAACCTACCTTGCTGGTAGGGCTTTTAGGGTAGGCAATTAGAAACATCACAAACTCTAAAAAACCTAAGCATACAGTACAGGTATGGGCCATTTAACGTCTGCATTACGCTCTGTGAAACAGGATGTTGACCAAAATGGACGTTGACCAGACATTACTATAGTCTTTAGGCTACTGTGATGAAAATATAAAGGGCATTCTCACATGAAAACTGCTTGCAAACGTTATGTACATTTGTCAGTTATAGCAGAAACCACGAGTAATTGAACGACTGATACTTTTGTTCCATTTAAAGTCAAAAATGCATTGATAGACAGTATTAAGAACTTGGAAGATCAGCCAGATGAGAGATTCAACGTTTGAGTTTGAATCAATTTATTGACAGTATTTATGGGTTAGAGAGAATATACAGGTGGTGGGAGGAGAAACAAAGGAGTACTACTGACAATAGGACAGGCACATACACTTATGAACGCCACTTACAGCTTGTTACAATTAAGTAGCGGAAAGTTACACACAAAAATGTCTCTAAACACATCAACCGAGTTAGAACAGTCTTTAGTCTAAATGTGAACTAACAAGATTCTGCTGCTCTTTAACTCTTAACTCCCACCTCTGCTCGTGGATCCGTAGTGATTAGCGTGTGAGTCCAGCTGGGCAGAAGAAGCAAAATGCACTGCACTAGAGTGCAACAATACAGTAATTAGGGCTGCCCTTACATAAGTAACCAATTTCACATAGGACTAAAATGCAATAATTATTATAATTATTGAGTAAAATATGGTAATTAGAGTTTCAGTACAGTACTGATGCTGTAACATCAACGCAGCAGTGCTGTACGTGTCTTTGCCACTTGGGAAGTCTTTTTTAATGGATGCTCTGTCAAAGTATTAGGACTGTATTTACATTTAGGTCTACTGTGGATTATAAGAAGTCCAGTCTGAAGTGTCAGAAGTCAGAGCAAGACCACAGTCTTTCTTTATTCTCCTTTAAAACCAGTAAGCCACATCGTATATTGTGGTTAGTCCTCATGTGGTCATTCTGCACATCGGTGACATCAGACTTGATTCTGACAGTTGTTGTTTCTCTGGCTTTGTTGTGGGATTAAATGTGAATGAAGTTTATAATCTTTTACACCATTACTCTTTTTATCAGTTATTGGGGTTTGTTATTATTCTCAAATGTTTAGCAGTAGGTGCCAGCTTGGAACAAACACCTGGTAAAGGAAGGATTGTGATGATATGGTGTTTTGGTATTAAGATTTAATCTTTCTGGAGACACGCATCACTCTGTTGATGTCTTATGTACTGATGACGTTAAAGTAAAGGATTACAAATTAAAAGACAAATGGTTACAACGTCAATAAGGTTTAAAGTCTGAACACAAACACTGGCTGATGGATGAAAAAGAATAGAATACTATTGATGTCTTGTGGAATGAATTTTACCATGTAGTCCAGTAGACCAGTCGTTCTCAAACTTTTTAGACCATGTATCACCCATCATCAAGCCAAAACCTCATGAAACACATGCACCACACACACTTGTACACAGTAGGTATATTTAGCTGAGTCTACAGGTTTATCCGTCAAATGTGCATGTTTAATGCTCACATGTCGTCTTAGATTATTTCATGCTCTCATTGCTGAGAATCTTACAGCACACAAACCATTGTGATCTTGGTTCTTCCCCTGTTCCACTACAACTAGCCATGCCTCCTATGTCTAAAACAGCATCAGCTGATGCAAGGGGGGGGGGGGGGGGATTAATTAACTTTTCAATGCATTCAAGGGTGTATTCGATTTACCACTTTGGGTTCACTGCTCCTGGCATCTGCAACCTTCAGCCATGATATAATAGTCAATTTATTCAAAGCATTATTAATTTCTTTTTGGATGCAAAAGGCTTACTGATAAGGTCTCGTAAAATTCAAAATTTTGGAAGCAGTTAACACGAACTACAACCAGGTGGACTACACTACGGGGGTCAGCGTAGCCCAAATAGTATTTAAAAAAAAAAAGAAATTAATTTTATTAAAACAAAATTATGAAAAGTCTTAAATGTATGAAAATTTTAGATTTTTAATGAGTAAATAATTCCTTAATTATTAAATAAGTACTAAGTACATTTTCCAAGGTAATCTGGTGTACCACATCATGCTCCTTCAAGTACCAGCGGTATGGCATGGGTTAAAATATCACGTAACATATGTGCACTCCATTGTTGTTCAGTGTTCTTCTGATGGTGGACTTTAACATTAGTCAATGTGAGAGAGGCCTTCAGTTGCTTAGAAGTTACCCTGGGGTACTTTGTGACCTCGCCAATTATTACACACCTTGCTTTTGGAGTGATCTTTGTTGGTCGACCACTCCTGGGGAGGGTAACAATGGTCTTGAATTTCCTCCATTTGTACACAATCTGTCTGACTGTGAATTGGTGGAGTCCAAACTCTTTAGAGATGGTTTTGTAACCTTTGGTTTTGTAACCTAGCTTGATAAACATCAGAAACTCTTTTTCTGATGTCCTCAGAAATCTCCTTTGTTCGTGCCATGATACACTTCCACAAACATGCTGTGAAGAGCAGACTTTGATAGATCTCTGTTCTTTAAATAAACCAGGGTGCCCACTCACACCTGATTGGCATCCCATTGATTGAAAGCACCTGATTCTAATTTCACCTTCAAATTATCTGTTGATCCTAGAGGTTCACATACTTTTGCCGCTCACTAATATGTAATATTGGATAATTTTCCTCAATAAATAAATGACCAAGTATAATATATTTGTATCATTTGTTTAACTGGGTTCTCTTTATCTAATTTTAGGACTCGTGTGAAAATCTTATGATGTTTTATGTCATATTTATGCAGAAAAATAGAAAATTCTAAAGGGATCACAAACTTAAAGCACCACTGTACTTGAGTGCTACAGACCAATGAAATTTTAGGTGCCACCCATATAGAACAACAACAAGTATAGCCGTAGTAAGTCGGGGACTCAAGATATCTAGCCAGTTGTGTTTGTATACGTGTGTTTAGCTGTAGGAGCTAAGATTGTGTTTAC